>JAPYZL010033414.1:0-15643 GCA_030522825.1 Platygaster orseoliae | reverse complement strand
AAAAAACGTTATCACAAGTGTATAATGTCTGATGGGGATTACTTTGAAGGGGACAAAATAGATATTCATGAATAAATAAATAGTTCTTGAAAAAACATTAAATTCGCGATACTTTTTGAACAAACCTCGTACATGAAATACACGTCGAAGAAGCAATTGATATTTTAGATCAATACTATCCATCATGCGGCATCCCAAGAGCAGAAACAGAACTAGGACTTCTCATGAAAAACATTGTTCCCCAGTTCAATATTTATGTAAAAAACAAAGAAAACGTCATGAATTTTAGGGAATACTACGCCTTGACGAACTTCAGAGAATCGGGATATTCCTATTTGTATGAAGGATCTGATGAATTTGAACCATATGAAGCCTACGAAATGGTACACGCTTTCGTATCAATCGCCGAAAGATTGTGCCATAATGATTTTGGATATGATAACACCAGAGAATACAAATCAAATTATTATAATCGAATTCCGTCACTATGGCGTGGAAAAATAAGGAAACGAACTGTTATAGCCGATTTCACAGAAAACAGAAAGTATTTTAATGATAAGAGATTCGTTTCGTTCACCAAAAGCAAAAATATCGCTCTTAACTTCATGAGAAGTGTTAACCTTGAAGAGGGTGAAGTTATGGTATGGTACAAACTGATAGCTGCGAAGAGATTTTTTCACCTGGATTTGGGGTGGCGGATTATAACATGGACTACGAAGAGAAAGTCATCATTTACCCTGACATTGAATTTCGGATAGTTGATCATGGAGAAGAATATGATTACGAAACTAAAGACAAATTTGTGCACATTTGAATGAGAAATGTACGGGAAATCGGTTTTGATGAATGGCGTCAGAGAAGTTACAGGGTTTTGGAAAATTACCGCCGAATAATAATAGATTTGGAAAATTGAATAATTTGTTGTGAACCTTTAGAAATTTAAAATGAAATATATATTTGCTTTTTGATTTTGGGGTAAATTTGTGACAAAATAGTTTTCGGTAAGTAATTTAATTTGAATATACCTAAATGAATTTAATTTTTATCCAGATACCAATTTGTGGAATCTTAAAAAATAGCGGTTATGTCAGAAATTATTTTAAAAAGTGTTCGACATGTTGGGTTCTTCATGTCTGCTAATTGTAAATTTGATTCAAGAATTAAAAGTTATAGAGAAAAAAATGACAATTTTCTTTTTTAAAACCTCATATGTAAAAAGTGAATTAAAAGTAACATTTATTCCAAAGTTCATAAATTTACTGAATTGTTATTTTTGAATCTACTGAACTGTGATGTCCAACTTTAAAAATTACTAGAATGCACATCATTCTTTTTTTTTGTAGTTAATTAAATTTTCAGAGTTGTTTGAAATACAACTTGGAATAATTATTTGCGCAATATGCATTCACTGAATTTATTATTGTATATTGATGAATAATTATAGTAGTGAATAAGAGTAAAAGAAATAATTGTTCCTACTTGCATTTCAAAAGTTTTAGAAGAATGCTGAAATTTCAGACATTTTTATTTACGATGATAGACATGCTGGGTTTTCCAGGAATCTAAAAATTTCAATTTTTTACTTATTTGGACCTGAACTCTAAAAAACGCTATTAAAAATTTTATTCATTTATACGTCGATCATTCAATAGAATTGCACTTTTCAATGAACTGAAGTTAAATTGAAGATTATGTAAATCACTGAAATTCGAATCTTTTATTTTTTCATTCGATTCTGCATCCTTAAATAATAACTTTTAAATATTGAACCCTGGTGCTTCATTTATTTTTAAATTTTTTCTACAGACTTTAATATTATGTTTCTTATTTCGAAGAATCTCAAAATAATAATTTCAGGGCTTTAAATTACAGAAGATTGTGCTTTTAAGGACATAGAACTCGAATAATAAGAATTAAAAAACTGTCAAACCAACGAAATTTTACTGTAAAAACTTATACTCATTTACAACATGCACATATAAGAAATTTTAACTAAATCACATCAAATGTTTTAGAATTTTTGTTTTACAGTTTTTTTCAGAATTGATCGAATCTAGAAGTCAGATGTTAAATATTTTTAATTTCATATTTTTGGTCGAATATGACTAGTGTAAGTTTATTTCACTGAAAACTCAATTATTCTTTTTTTGAAATTATTTATATGTATGTGTATAAAATTTCGCAGTTACTTCCTATTTCTAAAATCAAATGAGGCATTTACTTTTGCATTTAAAGTTTCCAGCAAAAATTAAGAGATTGCTTTTTTTCATCGCAGTACATTAGCATCTTGACTAGACTCGAAACAACGATCAAATTGAGAAATATTGTGAAATTTGTGCAAGTGAACGACACAAGTTTAACAAAAATGAACTCTCAAAAATATAAGATTCACATTAAATTGATTCTAAGCTGTTCAACAGTTCAATAAACCTAAAAAACTTATAAAATAAAATATATAGCATACAAAATGCTGCTATAAGTACTTGTTGTAACGTAAGAAATCGAGTTCAATCAACTCTTGCAAATATATTATCGTCACGTGTCGACCGTATCTCATTGTTGAACAATTTTCGCAAATCATCGACAAATACAACTTGTTCCTGAAATCGATTTATTCATCATATTCTACACATCAGACGCTTTTGATGGTGAGTGTAACCAATAAATTTTAAAAATATTTTATGCAATCAACTGTTTGAACGAAATTATAAATTTTTCATGGAATTCAGATATATCGAATCGTAGAATGAGTTATTCTCTGATAAAATTGTTTTAAAGAAAGTATAAAAAAATTTTTCTTATTATAAATATACCGATTATAATTAAACTGATTCACAAAAATTTGAAATACTTTACTGGTAAACAAATTACTGATGAATTTAGCTGATTCACTTGTCAATCATATTTTACTGGAGTACTACAAATAAATGAAATGTGTCATGGATTACCTTCAATATTTATATACTTTACTGATTAACGAGTTTTAAAATATTCCACTGTTTGAATATTCATCGAATAATACTACTGATCAACTTGTCATTATCAGTATTTTGAGTTACTGCAAATTATGGATTTACACCACTCAAAATTAAATGTTGAACTCAAAATTATATGTTTTACTGATAAACATGCCATTGATATGTTTCTATCTCTGACTATTAACTAATTCTACTTATAAACTTGTCAATAAAATTTTTACGTTAGTACATTGCATTGATTCGCTTTCAAAAAAATTCAGATTTGTATAGTTTTTGTTATATTTTAGTTAAAGAATTTTGTTCTTCACTGAAAAAACTTTAATGAAGTCAATTCGTGAAAGATTTTTTAGTTAATATTCTGTAGGACGGATTGCAATTAATTCCATTACTTTTTGGTGGTGAATCGCACGCCTTTCATTCAGTGTTTGCCATTCTTTTCTGCAACAAAAAAAATTATTTCCATAGTAAAACATACTGACTAGTATAATTTAGTAGCTTAATTGTAAAATTCGTAATTATTGCAAAGTTTAATCCATGATATTAAAGAAAGAAATATTTTTGAAAAAGAGGAATATAATAGGCGATGATAAATGACAACAGTTCTATATTCTTATTGGTTTAACCAAACAAATCAAATAAAATTTATGTAAAGCTACTGGAATTCGACCTCGAGAAGAAGTTTTATTTCAAAATAATTTACTAACTATAGTTCTTACACAACTTGTGTTGCAGTCAAGAACTGAACGATAAGAACAACAGTTCACAAAATGAAGAACTTCGTACCAAGACTTCTTTTCCTCGTGGCCATATGTCACATTATACCACAAACTCAATCTTCACACCAGTCAAGAGATTTAGACATGAGAAGTCTAACTAATGGAAATGAAAATAAACATGTTACCACTGAAAAAGAAGCAATGGGTATTGTAAAAAAATATTACTCAGCAAAGGACATTCAAGAAATCAAAGCAGTGCCTAGAGGACTTCCCATGAGACACGTTTTGAGATTATTCCATCTTCACACCCAAAGCAATACAATGATCATCGATTTCAGAGAGTACTATGCTCTAACGAATTTCAAATTCAAGGGATTTTTACACTTGTATGAAGATTCCAAGGACTTC
Source organism: Platygaster orseoliae (assembly GCA_030522825.1). Classification (NCBI taxonomy): domain Eukaryota; kingdom Metazoa; phylum Arthropoda; class Insecta; order Hymenoptera; family Platygastridae; genus Platygaster; species Platygaster orseoliae. The sequence continues at coordinate 11,541 of JAPYZL010033414.1, read as the reverse complement.
AGACCACATCAAGCCTTCGAAATTGCCAACGCGTTGATATCTGTGGGCGAAAGAGTTTGCCATAATGATTTTGGATATGACAATACTCACAGAGCTGCAACAATTTATAGGATAATAAATTGTAGTACGAAAATTCCATCAATGTGGCGAGGAGAAATAAGAGCACAAAGTGCAATTTCTGATTTCATCAGTAACGGAGAGTACCTTAACGGTCATCGATTCGTGTCATTTTCTAAAGAGAAATATACAGCTCTAAAATTCATGCGTCATCAGAAACCAAGTAACAGTGAAGTTATGGTAATATATGAACTGAAACCATACAAGAAATTTTTCTTACTTGATTTTACAAGAGCTAGTTTCAATGTGGATCTTGAGAGTGAAGTTATCATCTATCCAAACATGAAATTCCGAATAGTGAATCATTCGGAGAAAAGAGACCCTAAGACTAATAAAAAATATGTGCACATTGAAATGTTGAATGGGAAGGAAATAAGTTACGACGCTTTTAGACAAAACAATGAAAGAGTTTTGAAGAATTATCTTGAAAAAGTTCAAGAGAGTTTGGAACTTGATACTGGACTTCCAATAGAAAATCTGGGAAAAGTTGAGCATGGGTCGGATGAGTTTCAGCCTTGTAAAACTCCACGTTCAAAATTGTGAAGTTAGAGGTTGAGGAATAAGTTTAGAAAAATTTCATTCAGGTCATCAGATCGACAGAAAAAAATGAATTAATTTTAAAACGTATAAATCAATGACATTCTGAAGGTCATCTAAAACATGTAATTTTTATCAACATAAAAAAATATTCCGATTGTTTATTTGTTGTATTGAAAAAACTTGGGAAACATGCATTTTTTATAAATATATATAAGCTCAAAATCGCATTACGTAATTTGATAATTTTTTAATGAAAACGTATTTCAAGTGATAATCTACATTTAAACGAAGCAACAAGTATGATTTCTGAATTAAAAATGGTTTTAAATTATGTTGAAGCTTAATATTTTGTTATCAACCAGGAAGTATCATCGAAATACTACATTACGATAAAAATGGCGAATAAGCAATTTTTATTTCAATGAACCCAATAAATGATTTCCTTACAGTTCAATGACTTGTCAGATATGCTAAAACTTGAGAACGCGTATCTCATCTTATTATCTTATTTACTTGTTATTTAAATTAACATTCATTCACCTACGGAAAACATGATTATTAAAATAAAGATTCTTCGCATTATATATAAAGACAGTCAAAACGAAGGCTAATGAAACTTGTACTATTTTCTTGACTTTCTCAGCATTCTCCGATTGAAATATTTATAAGGCAAATGCAAACAACGTTCAAGATTTATATAAAACAAGGTTCGTAAATCATTATAAATGTAATGTCTACGTAAACTCATGCTTTCTACATAATCTGAACTGACTTTGAATAGATCTATCGTGTCTTACAAACTAATGTAGTGTTTACAGATTCAGACTGCGCTTAATACGAATTCCACTAAAACATTGAAACCTTCATCGACCAAAATTGGAGAAAAGAATTACAGTTTCAACAATGAAGCATTTCACCCCAGAATTTCTTTTCCTCATAGCCATATGTCACATCATACCGAAAATTCATGCTTCAAACGAGCAAAGAGACATTTGCTTAAGACATCTACCAAACAGGGACTCGCAAGAGGAAATAAGGAACTTACACGTATCCAATGAAAATGAGGCTAGAGCTATTGTTAATCAGTATTACCCATTAGAAACCATACACGAAATCGAAGAGATAACTGGAGGACTCACCGCAGAACAAGTTTTTATATTTTACAATCGTCCAATCGAAAATTACATCACGGCTATTGATTTCAGAGAATACTATGCCCTCATGAACTTCAAAGGAAACGGATTTATGCATTTGTATGAAGATTGCAAGAACTTCAGGCCACATCAAGCTTTCGAAATCGTTAACGCTTTGATATCTGTGGGCGAAAGATTTTGCCATAACTATTTTGGATACGACGATGCTCGTAGAACTGCAGCTACTGGTGAGGGAACAAATTGTGGTACAAGTATTCAATCAATGTGGCGAGGAGAAACGAGAACACAAAGTGCAATAACTAACTTCATCAGTAACGGAGAGTACTTCAACAGTTATCGATTCGTGTCGTTTTCTAAACAAAAGGAAATAGCTGTTAGGTTCATGCAACTGGGGAAACCGAAAGACGATGAAGTTCTGGTACTTTATGAATTGAAGCCATCGAAGAGATTTTTTTTTCTCGATTTTACTACAGCTGGTTTCAATGTGGATCTTGAGGGTGAAGTCATCGTCTATCCTAACATGAAATTCCGAATAGTGAGAAATTCCGAAAAAATTAATCCTGAGACAAATAGAAGATATGTGCACATTGAAATGTCGAATGAGGTGGAAATGAGTTATAACGAGTTTAAACAGAAAAATGGCAGAGTTTTGAAGAACTATCGTGATAAAGTTCAAGGGAGTTTGCCACTTCCAGGAAGACGTCGGTTGTCGATTAAGTCTCAGCCTTGTCCATCTACACACTTGTAATTATGACACGCAGCCTAGCTGAAGGAAGACACTTTGAGGCAGAAATTTTAGTCAAAGATATGTAGTTATCGCTTCGTTTCTTACAGTTATCGTTTAAAAAATGAAAATGATCTACAAAGTGTGTTTGAAAAAAATCATTTTTTGTAATGTTGTTTGCATGAAAGGGCATGGTAAAAAAATATTGTTTGTTTAATTCTACATTGTTCAATTTTGAAATTACGAACTATTTTCTATCATAAACTATTTTTGGGAAAATCGCGCCAACTTATTTCAACATTATTCGCCATTTTGCGTCCGCCATTTTAAAACTACCATTTTGAATCCGCCATTTTAATTTTGGATAAACAGTTTCATTTTCAAAATCAAAGACCCAAAAAACAATATGAAAAGAACCTCGTAAAGGAATGTCCTTTTTTTTACTTTTGTCCAACTTTTTGGGAAAATAGAAAAACGTCGCGAATTTCATTAAAAAATTCTCAAAAATACAACTTTATTTTGTTGAAACACCATGTTTAGTATTGTTTTGGTATTCTTCGATTTTTCCAGACTTTTTATATCGCCAGGAGCCATATAATTTGTTCCCCCAAACGTGCAATGACCATGTAACGCGCACCAGCAAGCGGGTTATGTTTACGATACGACGCCTAGCGATAAGAAGCGCCATAAAATAAACGGCTTCCCATAATAAGTGTTGGAAAGTTCCCTTTCGATGAGTTGTCGATCGGTTCGAACGTTTCTCATTTTTATCGTCTGTTCGTTTCCTCCACGAATATCGAGCTCGCGTTTTATCTTTTTGCAAAATTGAATTTCACAAATACTACTGCAAAGTGTGTTGCCAAGAAAATTTTTTATATAAAGCTTCCTTTTTTTTGTTCCAAGATATTTATAACCAAAATATAATTTTCAGTTTCATTCAAAGTTTTCCAACATCGGAAAAACAGTTAGATGTCATACTAAATGCAAAACATGTTGCATTAGTACAAACTGCATCGGGGTCGTGAAAATCGTTGAGAAACATTGGCTCTACGAATTATACGAACTATAAATCTCGCGCCCTTAGAAAAAAGTAGCACTCCATAAAGGGCCTTTGGGCGTGACTGCAAGAGATTTCGTTTTATTCGGCCCCGTATACTTCTCATCGAGGAGCGGAGATATAGACGTCAACTTTTGTAGCTCATTCGTCGCGGATCGTTGCCGATTTTCGTTTCGAATAACTCGCTACTTGACACATTAAAATACTCTCTTCGAGGGACATTTCTGACTGGTTTTGCCGATGGAAAAGATTCTCATGGACTGCAAAAGGAATTATTAGCGCTGGGTAAAGGGTCAACTTTTCGATTTCCAGTATCTAATGATCTTGATTTTAATGATTTATGCAGAAATATCAAATAGAACATTAAAAAAATTCAATGACGAAAATTAAATTTAAAAATATCGAAAATAGTTCAAAATATAAATCCCGAAAAAATGGTTTAATTGTTAATCCCAACTTAATGATACACGATCTAAATTTTCAGAAAAAAATCAACAAAAATCTTCAATGTCATATTTTTTTCCCAACATATCCATATTTCCTGTTACGAATCAGCCCCAAATCCCGTGAATTATATTTTTCCGAGGAATAATAATAATTTCATGCGGCGTTGATTCGATACAATTTCGCTTCCGCGGCTGTGGCGTTTATAATTTATGTCATTGTCTGAATTCATGTGCATTTGGTCACGCTCGGGTACAATCCTCGAATGGCCATTATGTATGATCGATGAATTAACGCCGAGATCTCATTTTCGATTCGACGCGGTTAATATCTAATGGGGAATTGACGCGTTTGTCCTTTGCTTATGACGTTTCATGAATGAATGCTGTTTCGAAGCATTGTGCAGAATATACGAACTATTCTTATTCGAGGCGCTCATGGTTCTTCCTAGTTTCCAAACTTTGATTATAATAATGAAACCGCATTTTACCCAAATTCATCAAGATATTAATAACGACTGAAATGTTGAATTTGGAAGTAAAACAAAAGTCTGGTTTTCGAGGCAATCACGTTATTGTACTAGTTCAATGACAGTTTTTAAAACTAATCCATCCATCCCTCAAAATTTGAAAAAAAATTTCTTATATGTTAATTTGATACGTGCTTTCAAAACAAAATAAATTCACACATTTAAATATTTATTATTATTAAATTATTTTTAATAATTATTATTATCAGGAAAACCAAAAATATTTACCATAAAATGCAAGCAAATTTTATATTTTTTGTACATGTTTGTACATTTTCGGCTCCTAATCAAAGTTGTTGCAGAAAATGACCACATGTTTCACTAAGTTCTCTTCGACTTATAATTTAAAAAGCATAATGTTTCAATTGATTATTTATCTTGAAATGTAAACAGATTATGAATCTGTAAACATGTGATATGTCGAATAACTTCTTGGTAATTTTCAAACTGCAAATCAAAGAAGATGAAATAAATTAAATTAAATCAAAGAAAAATAAACTTAAAGTTAAATGCAAATTAATTACATTTTTAATTTAATCTAACGTTTTCTTGTAATATAATTTGCATTTTTAAAAATTTTAAATAAATTTTTCAATTTTTAGTTCGATTTGAAAATAATTAAATGAAAATTAAAGAAAAGGAAAATGGCGAAACACGCATAAGAAGTAAATATTTTTTATGGTCAAAAATTGTTCAAAATATTTGGGATTAAAAACGAAAAACCTTAAAATATTTATAAAAAATTGCAAAATTGCAAAATATTTCTGTTCCGCCGAAACTGCCAAAATATTTATTTATATATTTTTTATTTAAATAAATATTTTTGGTTGCACTAATTATTATATATATATTGTTGAAAAATTATGTTTTTTTATTATAATTATAATTTCAACCAATTTAATAAATTTTGATAAATTAAAAAAAACTGATTTTCCAATTGCTTATAATTTAAATAAATTACATATATTTTGAATATTAAATGTGCAATTCATTGAATATTAAATATTTAATTTCATATTTAACAATAACATTTAATAAAATCACACACCTATTTTTATTAGGATTTTTATATCCTTTTTTTTCATGTAGAGTTTGATATTTGATGATTGATACTGGCTGACAAAACAAGCTACATTTACAAAAACAAAAAAACATCAACAAAAATCGCTTAAAAAATTACATGTTGACAAATTTTATAGAAATGAGTAGTCGATGCATATTTTTTACATACGTCACAAGAATAACTGTATAAATTTAAACTATATATGATGTATATATATATATATATATATGTATATATAATATATATATAATGTTTGTACTACGAAATATGGTTTGAATTTATACAGCCATGGTTGTGAAGTTGGCTGTGTAAATGGTTAAAATACAGTAATAATAACTAATCATGAAATACGTAAAAATTATTCAAAATGTACTCATCAAAATCTGAAAGATATAAAAAATAGCTTTGTTTACCAAATTATTTACTTCACAAACTCAGAAATAATAACAATCCTGGTTTCGAAAGAGATTTTCTTTAAACAGAATTCTAATTACAAATTTCGGCTCGAAAAATGTGAATAATGTAAATTTAAAAAACTGTTTTAACTCATAAACTCATAAAAAAAAATTACAAACTTCAAAAATACTAAGAATCTGAAAAATGTGATTTTCTGGAGCTTTGAATTTTAAAAATCTACTTGCAAATCCATGTAAATGTAGAAAAAAATTAAAGCTGTATGAATAATGAAAACATGCGAAAAATACTTGAAATCTCCGAAACTTCCGATTTTATTTCGTCGAATTCAAGAAGTTTACAAGCTATTTCATAAAAACAATAACAATCTATTGAAAAACCAGAATATACTACGAAATTTCAATAATAACAAAAATTATAGAAATTCTAGTTATAAATGTTTTCATAATAGAAAAACGAAGAGAACGATACTTTAAAAAATTTTTTCCAAATCTGATAAAAAAAAAATTTGAATAAAAAAATAATAGGATATTGTAAAATTTAGATTCATGCAGCATCGAATTTTGAAAATTTACATAAAAATCTATATCAATACAGGGAAAAAGTGGAAATTGCTAAAAAATACGAAAATAACATGAAATTGTAATACGAAATAACATATTATAATATATATATCACGAAAATAATATAAATAAACACGAAAAATCTGTCTTAGAGAAACTGTTTTCTAAAAAAAAAATTAAAATACTAAACATCCCTAAACCTTTCACTTTCATCCCACCAAATTCTAGAAATCTATAGATCGATTTATAGCAATACTAAAACTATAAAAATACAAGAATATACAACATATTTTGAACCTTCTCATTTCTACAAAATTTGTGACCATTCCATGTAATTTTTTGGCGATTTTTGTCGTTTAATTTTTTTTTTTTTATTTAACTTTTCTCGTTTCAGCGGCATTTACAAATTGATACATAAGAACTTTTTTGCTTCAAATTTTGAGGGATGGATACGATTTAATATTTTCATAGCTAATTACGAGGTTCCAGTGTATATGAAATAGACCTTGTTATTAACTCTAACCGAGGTTCAAATGTATATCAGATTAAAAATTACAATTGATTGGCTGATTAAAAAATCACTTTCGTTGACCTAAAGGCATTTATTTTCTATAAATGCACACTCAACTTCGTGACAAATGATCGCACGAAGCTTTTATAGGAAATAAAACGAGACTTGGCTGCCGCAGGATTGCTGTAAACTTTTCAAAGGCCGCTCTTGCCGTTTGACCGAATTTTCGGACAATGCGCGACGTTGCGAAGAAAGGGCAGAGATCGAGAAAGAGCACAATGGACATTTTTATTTCCCTGTCCAAGCCGTGGAATTATTCTCGTTGAGAGAAAAGTGCAGCTCCCTCGAGAAATATGAAATTTGGACAAAATGTGTTGATCGAGGTCTGAAAAGTGACGAATGAAGTGTTACGTCGTCAAATTCAGAGCTTTTGTGTGGTTTCTCTGACGGGATTGGAAAGTGAAATAATTTACTGTATCGTCATTTCGATTCATTCAAATCCAACGAATAGCTTGCTTTTTTTCAGAGTTTCAAATGAAAGAGTTTCGCATAAAACCTTTCGCACTTCTCAATTTCCGCCCTCGCGTAACTTTCGAGATGACCAAGTTTCGATAAGCAAAGATGCCCTCGATCGCTTTCACGGTGGTCCATTTCCCAGCGAACATCATCTGCCATATACTTCGCAAGCGGTGTAAAGTGTCCCAAAAAACCCTAGGCAATTCAATACTTGGCGATTCTTTCTTCATTTCTTCCCCATGCAAGATGACGATCGTCTCAGAATTTTTAGTACTCGGGACGAACATGGTTTTTTGCCTTTTTTTTATTCTTAACCCGAGGAACGAAAGAACGTGAGTTTATGGATTCTGGGTTAGGGTTACAGGATTCTTGGGTGGCTGAATTACCGTGTGTACTCGCATAAAAATGACAAAATTATCTAGGATGACAATTACGTTCCAGAGTCAAAAGTTCGTACTAATTACAACTTCTTTCGCTTGAAAAATAAAATCAGTAAGTGTTGACAAAGTTTACAACGTTGAAAAATTACACGAGAATTTTTTTTCTGAGATTTACCATCAATGATTTAAAAGTTGAAAATAGTGAATTCAGCGAAGACCTTAAAAATCGTCGAAAAAAAAATTCAGTAAATCATCGGCAATGAAAATTGTCGTTTTAAAAAAAGGTTAAACTTTGAAGTTCCTAGTAATAAAAACTTTTTTCATAAAATTTTATTTCTTGTGGAAATATTTACGAAAAATTTCTTTCATAAATATTCTAGTTCATAAGAAATGTACAAGGCATAAATATTTTCTTATAAAAAATTTGAAATTTATTACAAAAGTGTCACTGGTTTCTATAAAAAGTTTTTTTCTTATTTGAATTTTACAGGTTGACCTTATAAGATATAGAATTCTTATAAGAAATTCATAATTGTTATTAGAATTTTGCTATTTCTTATAGGAATCAAAATCACTAGTATATAATTTTTTTCAGTGAATTTTCGAGTTTAGAATTTGAATCATAATTTTTGAATTTTGAATTCAAATTTCAGAATTTGAATAAGAATTTTAGTATTTAGAATTCCAATTTCAGAATTCAAATAAGAATTTTTGAATTGAGAATTCAAATTTTAGAATTTGGATCAGAATTTCTGAATTTAGAATTCAAATTTCAGAATTTGAATCAGAATTGTCGAAATTTAAAAATTCTTAAATTTTTTCACTGAATTCAATGAATCCTTAAATTCATCATTCAAATTGAAGAATATGAATCAGAATTTTCAGAATTCAGTTAAGTTTCACAGTGAATTCTTTCAATTTGTTCTTTCTTTCAGTGAATTCTTTCAATTTCTTCTTTTATTTTAGTGAATTTCTTTAATTTTTTTTCAGTGAATTTTAGAATTTAGGATTTGAATCAGAATTGTTGAATCTAGAATCGAAATTTTAGAATTGGAATCAGAGTTTTTGAATTCAGAATTCGAATTTCAAAATTTCCATCAGAATTATCGAAATTTTTAAATTCTTAAATTTTTTCACTAAATTCAGTGAATCCTTAAATTCATTATTCAAATTTAAGGATATGAATCAGAATTTTCAGAATTTAGTAAAGTTTCACAGTGAATTCCTTCAATTTGTTCATACTTTCAGTGAGTTCTTTGAATTTCTTCTTTCTTTCGGTGAATTCTTGAATTTTTTCAGTGAATTTTTGAATTTAGGATTTCAATCAGAATTTTGAATCTAGAATTGAAATTTTAGAATTTGAATCAGAATTACTGAATTTTGAGTTCGAATTTCAGAATTTGAATCAGGATTGTCAGAATTTTAAAATTCTTGAATTTTTTCACTGAATTCAGTGAATTCTTAAGTTCATTTTTCAAATTTAAGAATATGAATCAGAATTTTCAGAATTCAGTAAAGTTTCACAGTGAATTCTTCCAATTTATTCTTTCTTTCAGTGAATTCTTGAATTTTTTTCAGTGAATTTTCGAATTTAAGATTTGAATCAGAATTTTTGAATCTAGAATTGAAATTTTAGAATTCAAATCAGAATTTTTGAATTTAGAATTCAAATTTCAGAATTAGAATAAGAGTTTTTGAATTAAGAATTCAAATTTCAGCATTTTAAATAAAAGTATTGAATCCAGAATTGAAATTTCAGAATGTGAATCAGCATTTTTAACTTTAGAATTCAAACTTCAGAATTGCAATCAAAATTCTCAGAATTTTTGTATTCTTGCATTTTTAGAAAATTCCTTGTTAGGGGCTTCGTCGAATTTGTTTTTTCGAGGATTTACTTTATTTTTGGTAAATCTCTGAAAAAAATTTTCGTGTGATTTGTCAACGTTGTAAACTTTATGAACAAAATCAGTAACATTTTCAGAATGAAGAAAAAAATATAAGATGAACTTAAATATATTTTCAAATTTTGTTGCTCTCCTGAATTTCAGATAAAAATATCTCTACGCGAGAAACGAATGAGAAAAAAAAACCCTCTTTTAAGTCGAAGTACAAAAAGACAGTTGTACAAAGCCGAGTGAAAAATCCTTACATGAATCTCGCGTTCGACAATCTCGTCCTGCTTGCTATTGTTGCGTCTCCCACTTGTACATCGTAATCCTCAACCCATATGTGATATAATAAACGCATCCGCGTTTGTGTACGTAAGTAATGCCAATATCTTCGCACCTCGCAATAGTGTACGAACTCGAATTTAGCCCGGCAAAGAATGAAATTCCACTCGACGTAAATAGGCCGCAGAGCCAAATCCTTCATGCAACGCGAAGAGATTATGAATAACCGAGAGGGGATTTAAAGGACAAAAAAATACGAGATTGCGGTATCAGCTCCATTTTTACAAGTCCCTGTAACGCCACTCGAAAACTTGTGGGTTCTCTTGGTAAAACCGTTTCAAAAGCTTGTAACGTTGGAGAGAAAAATTCAAAGTTAGGAAGGGAGTTTCTTTTTCTCATGAAGTCTTGGAAAATAGAAGAGTAAATTAAAATAAAATATCACAACTTTAGTGTCTTCTAAAACATTTTCTTTGGAATATATGGCAATCGTTAATTTTATATTATTTATGTAATTTTAACTTTACTATTTAAATAAATCGAAGTATTAATTATTATCTATATGTTAAATAATGTTTCAATATGTAATGACTTAAAATCTATATATAAAGGGTCTATTGTTCACAAACCAGAATTTTTAAAAAATTAGGGTTTTTCTTTCAGAAAGTCCTCAATATAGAACGAAACGTCGGATATTAATAAATTAATAATAACTTTGTTCAATAACACTGTGGAACAAAAAAAAACCCAATATGATCTTGTGACGTAAAAAATTTAGATTCTTTATTTTTCATCCAATTCTGAAAATAAAAAAACAATATGTTATAATTTTCTCTACAGAATTCAAATATTTTTGGGAAATCGCGATAGCACAACTTCCTAATGAGCCAATTTCTTCATGAAATAAATTATTTCCTTGTCATTGTTCCCTTTTCATCCTCAGCGAATGTCCCCGACCCATGACTGAAAAAAATGTTGGAAAATCCTATTAAGAAAATTGAGCGTTTTGTGTATAGCCTTGCCCATAAGATTGATTGCCTTACATTTCTAAAGGCAAAACCATTAAAAAAAGGAAAGGAAACAACTGGTGGAATTTTCAGATAAAAATGAATCCTAATAATGCCATGGAATGTAGGGTCGACCAAGCTCTGTGTCTCATCTCTTTTTCCTGATCATCGGGTCCGAGAAATTCGATACATATGAATAAACGGAGAACAATGACTTATGGAACCACATTTTATGAGGTAACTAGCTCATTAAAAGAGTCACGCGATCGCGATTTCGTAAAGAGTTTTGGATTCTATGTAAAAAAACAGAGAAAATCGTTTTTGAATTTTGTGAATAAAATGAAAAATACGTTT
>JAPYZL010033408.1:0-21494 GCA_030522825.1 Platygaster orseoliae | reverse complement strand
AAGATTTCTAGAAATTTCGTATTGCATGTTATTTGTGAACTTTTTTTTATGAACTAGTATTTTCAACAATTTATTAAGAAAAAATTTGTTTTAGAAAAGTATAGTTTTTTTCTGTGAAATTTTATGATTTATAATTTCACAGTCCAGAATTATATATTTTTAATGATCGAATTATATGTAGTGAAATTCGATTTTTGTGATTTTCGAGATTCAGATTCTTTTTTTTTTCTAATATTTTTGGTGTTTTTCGTAATTCTTTGATTTTTGAGCTATAAACGAGCATTATGAATTTTTTTTAGCTTTTTCAAATTCGGTACTGTAAAAATCAAAGTTGGAAAATATTTATATTTTCATAGATTTTTTAAAAAATTATAATTTCACATTATGTAAGGTATTTCAAAGCTTTCAAGAATTTTCGTATTGCATGTTATTTATAATCTTTTATTTATTTACTGGTATTTTCAACAATTTTCAAAGTTTTTATGGATCAATACACAGAGTTCTAAAATTTCATACTATATTATTAGAAAACGGACTATTTTCATCACTTTCTCTCAATTTTCATAAAAATTTTTTTTCCATATTTTTTCAAGTATTAGATCAATCGAAACAATTTTATGATTTTTAATTTTGAAATCCAGAATCTCACATTTTTAATTTTCGGGTTATATGTAGCAAAATTCAATTCTTTTAATTTTTGAGTTTTATATTTTTTTTTCTAATCTTTTTGATAATTTTTGTAATTTTTTAATTTTTGAGCAATAACTGAGCATTATGAATGTCTATTCAGCTTTTTAAATTTTTTAAATTCCATAGTGTAGGAATTAAAGTTGAAAATTTTTTTATATTTTAATAGATTTTTATAGAAATTATAACTTTTCAGATTTGAGGTATTTCAAAGATTTCTAGAATTTTCGTATTGCATGTGATTTAAAAACTTTTTTTTATTTACCGGTATTTTCAACAACTCGCAGTGTTTCTTTGGATTACTATACAAAATTCTATTCCATGCTATATTATAAACCATAATTGATAGTTTTGTTATAGAAAATTTTTTTTTGAATTTTAATTCCAACGTAACTAATATTCATATTGTTTCCAATTCATTACAACAAAAAAATGAATTTTATTTGTCGGTATGAAATTCAACATACATTTAAATTTCCCGCGTGCGCCAACTGAACGCGCAGTCAAATCTTTCCGACAATCGTCAGCTGATTTCGATTTTACTCCCTCGAGTAGAGAAGTTTCACTTCAAAAAGTATATGTAATGTAATATAAATATGATTTATATTTATTCTATTTAATATGTTATTTATTATTTAGTATTTTAAATTCCAGAAAAAGATTTATTGAAAATTAATTATTCACAAAATAATAATATAAATACAAAATAAAGTGTATTTACCTCAACAAATATTTCATTTATAAAAAAACAGTTTCGACATAATATTTTTTTTTGAATCGAGAAAGATAATTTTTGTCCATAAATCGAGTCGTTAGAAATTAGCAGTTCGAATGTTCTGATTTCGACGGTTTTTTTCGCACGTGTAATTAACGATAAAAAGAGGGTCGATAATAACACCCAGAATGTGTGTCACTTCAATAAGGAGCGCATATTTTTTGCAATTTCATTATTAGATACTCTGACTCACGTTCGCCGATAAGACTCGAACTTTTTCGCTCCCTTTATCTCCGCTTCTTGAGAGCACCAAGAGTGTCTCGTAACGCCAATAAAGTTCATTGAGATTGAACCTTGCGCCGCGTTCTGGATTTTTCCGCGGCGCTCGAGAAATATTTCATTACCGCGCGCGTGTACATATTGTATTTTCAGGCATGTGCGATCAAAAGATGGAAAATTTGCGTTTTAAATTGAAAAGGGATGAGAAGGATTATTTTTATGGGATAGATGAACGTTGTATGAAAATGTAGATGATGATAGATAACTTTGAAAATTTATGCAATATACAGTAAAATAATAAGAAAATTATTTTCCAGAAGAAAAACGTTTTCCGTAATTAAAATCTATGATTTGTCTTGTGGTAGAAAATTTTTTTATTAAATAAACAGTCATTACGAGGGCGTGTTTTTCAAGGCACAGTACAATGCACTCGCGTTTCGAGGAGAAAATAAAAATAGGTCAAGTGAGTCTACTACACCTCACCGCAGCATAAAACCTCTCTTGGGCTTGGCGTGAGAAAAAAAAATCTACACCCTGTTTCGCCGCGGAAAACGAGAATTCGTTATTGAAAATGCAAATTTTTAATCAACCGAGTCGTTGATTAAGAGAAAATCTTGCGTCCAATTAAGGGAATTAGTTAAGAGGAAATTCAGGGAAAATTTGGGTGAAAATTGAAAGTTTTGGGATTTTGGAAATCGGGATTTATGAAAAATCGATCAACTTTGAGCGAAAGTTGGGTGCACTTAAAAATTAATAGTAGTTGTGAAATAATCAATATTATATTCTCGATTAATTATTATGAAAATTTTTAATGAATATTTGATATTATTCAAAATGATTTTAAAAAATAATTCATCATGTCATAATGATTATCATTTTATGAATAATGATAATAGTTTTTTAAATATTTTTAAACTTTTTTTATAATAAAATTAGAAGTTATTTGAATTCTCATCGAATTTTCATAAAAACTTTAGATTTTTATGACAGAAACTTATTTCAGCAAATTATTATCAGTTGCTTCTACCTATAATTTAAATAATAGTTTAACCGAACCATTAAAATTATGGTTTTACTATAATTGTTTTATTATAATGGAATAAATATGAAAATTATTATAAAAAAATTGACGGAAAAACAAGTGACATAGTAGTTAGTTGTTTATTTGAAAGAAGTTAACTGCCAAATTCGAATTTCAGTTCAAACCATCCAAAAAAAGTTCTGGGAAAAACTTATTTTGGGAATTAGAATGTCTGGAAAAAACGATTACGGGGAAATTTGGACATTGGGAAAAATAAGGAGCATAGGAAAACTTTATTTTGAGAGAAAAAATATTGGGGAAAAAAGATTTTGAGAATCATTTTTCTTGGGAAAACAATTTTCAAATATGAAAAACAAAAGTGTACAACACGTCAATAACTCCGAAAATTCCACTAAAAATTCAAAGTTCCTCAAACATTAAATTTCCCACATTATGAAAAACTTTTATGATTTATTTTGTATAAATTATCTTCTAAATATAAATTCTAATTAAAATCATATTATAACTAAATAATGATTAAAATAATTAAATAATAATAATTAAAATACAAAAATGTAAAAATATTAAAAAAATATTCAATAATGTAATATTTAAATAATAAAATTATAATTAAATTAATATTTATAATATTAAAAAAATATGAATTATCTTATATATAAATTGTGCTCCTGGATTCCATAACCGCCTCCGACGCGTGACCTCTCGCTGCCTAGTAGGCAAGGGAGGGGATGCTAAGCCAGTTTCTGCCGGCGCTCGATGAAATTCAATTCAAAGCGAAATTTTCAAATCACCAGATCTCCGTCAAAAATCGACGGATTTCAAAAACTTTTGGCGGAAAATATTCGCGTGTTTTTAGCGCAACTGACAAGTCAGAAACAATAGTATATTATTTAAAAATTCGTTAGCGTAAAATCCACAAAGTGTAGGTTACTTTTAATTGAAAAACAATGTTAAAAAAAAGGACAATAAGTTGAAAATAAATTTTTTTACTAGTTTCTGATACATACATGAGTAAATTTCTCACATCATGACAATTTTTCACGATTTCCTAAAACCAAAATTCGCATTTCCATGCGGGTATTTTCGAGTACTTTCCCTATTAAGAATACGTTTTCCAGCGCCATTGCTCCGCACATTTGGAAGTAAAATTTTCCTCGCATGAAAGGAAAAATCCCATAGCAACCAGACGCGATTGACTGCATTTTTTTTTGAAAAAAGCTCGGGGAAAACTTTCTACCACGGAGAACGAGGCGAGATGAGAAAAATTATAATTCAATGCAAATCAATACCCGCGGCGCTTTGAGGTCGGAAACGCGCTACTTGAATTATTGTGGCTCTCGCGCGATAAATCAGCGGGTCGTTAATGAGAAAATTTTTCGGGGAAAAAGAATTTCCCAAGTCCTAAATCAAGCCTTATCTTTTTTTCTCGAAATGGGCGGAATCGTGAACGAGCCTCGAAATATGTATTTATTTGAATCGGCTGGAATAAAGCTCGCCCGAGGCCCTTTGATCGCGCATGACTAATCGAGGCAAAAAAAGTTATGTCTGGGATGTTTTTTTTTCTTACGTCCTTTTTTTCGGGCCCGACGCTTTGCAAAATTCTATGGCTGGCAGTAAAAAAAGGAGACTACAATTTTTGGCCAGAGAATCACGTGGTTGAAAAGAGAGAAGGAAATCTCAAGAACTGAGGATGTTCTGTTTGAAGTGAAAAAATGTTTGGGTTGGTAATGTGGGATTTGTTTGTTTATTCGTTTAGTGAATTTGTGGATGGGAATGATTTTTTTGAGAAATGAAGGATAATTGTTGATTTTTTTATATCTCGAAATTTTGAGGAATCTTGAAAAGCTGAGAGAATTTTGAAGATAATGCATGATAGTATTTTAATTCCAAAACTTTAACAGAAATTCGGAAAACTTGGAAAGTAGCAAAAAAGTTAAATTTGGAAGGCGTTCAAGTGTTCAAATTATGGTTGAAATTTCAAATTTTTGAGAAATTAAAAGTAAAAAAAGAGTAAAAAAATGGATTGAAAAAAAAATATAAAATAATAAAGTTATCAAAAAAGTATTAAAAAGTTAATACATTTTTTCAATCATGTGCAATATGAGTAATGTTTTTTTTTATTTATAATTTTTAAATTTTTTAAATATAAATATTACTAACTTTAATATTAGTATTGAAATGAAATATTAAAATAAAATTAGAAAATAAAATTATAAAATAGTGTATTAAATTTAATTTTAATATTATAAATATTATTATATTATATATTTATTATTTGATATTTTAAATATTTTTAAATATTTATAAATTATTTAAATATTTTTATTATTTAATAAAAGTTGGTAATACATGAAAAACATTGAAAAAATACGAGAAATCTGAATAAATTAAATAATTCGTATAACCTATAAGAAATCAAAAAACATTGAAAATTTCCACGTGTATTGATATCAGTAAATTTTAAAATTTGTTGCATTTCAAAAAAGGTACGAAAAAAAAACTGAATAATTTATAGAAATTTTCATAGTATTTTTAAATTTTTGAAAAATATGTGCCATGATTGAAATTTTGAAAACTTTATAGAAGTAAAAGACTTGGAAATTTCAAAGATATTCAATGAATTTTTATGATCAGAAAAATTTGTGAAAAAAAGTTAATAAATTTTTTTAATCATGTGCAATAAGAGTGTTGTTTTTTTATTATTTAATAAAAATTGGTAATACATGAAAAGCATTGAAAAATACGAGAAATCTGAATAAATTGGAAAATTTGTGTAACCTAAGAAATCAAAAAACATTGAAAATTTCGACGTGTATTGATTTAATTAAATTTTGAAAATTTGTTACGTTTCAAAAAAGGTACAAAAAATAACAAAAAAACTGAATAAGTTATAAAAATTTTCATATTTTAAAAATTTTGAAAAATACGTGTCATGATTGAAATTTTGAAAACTTTATAAAAGTAGAAAACTTGAAAGTTTCAAAGATATTCAATGAATTTTTATGATTTGAAAAATTTTTGGAATTCTAAAGAAGAGTTGTAAATTTTTTAGATGCTTTAAATTATCATTATTCTCCGAAATATGCATCATAATTTTTTTTGCATTTAAGAAGTAGAAATTTGAGAAAAATAATGAAAAATTAATGGAAATTTTAAGGGAAACGCCATTCATAAAATGTCAATAGTAGTTTATTTCGTACCTTTAAGTATAACTCATGAAGAATATTTTTTTTATGTACGAACGATATTTTACTTGTTGTCGAGAAGATAAAACAAATTTTTTCTAGGCCAGAGTTACGTTGACAAATACGTCAAAACACGTACTTTTTATTAAGTAAATCATTTTTCGCAATAAACATACGAGTGCAATTGAAATTCAATTCAAATCAATTATTTATTCATATGTAATTTATATTTTCAAATACTAATGATAAGCTCATTATAAAAAAACCAAAAATTTGTTTAGTTTTTATTCATTCGATAATATCGTCTATACTAAAAAATTAATAAAATAATAATGAACCGAATAAACTAACAAGCAATCAATAAATTTCATTTTTAAACTAACTTATTTTGAGTTAAGCAGTTTAATATTTTAAAATAACAACACTCATTGATGATAATTTTGAGGAATATGAATTTTTATATATATTTTAATGAATTTTTTTCATAATTTTTTTAAGGCAACATTATTAAAATATTAATTATGCAATACATATTTATTATTTTATCAATGATTATTATATTATTATTCATTTTTAATATATTTTGATGATGATTTTTGAATTTATTTATTTTGGATATATTTAAAAAAAAAATTTTACGTTATTTTTCAAATTAGAACATTTTCATTTTGCCGGAAAAATTCTTAAAATCACAACCGAAAAAATTGTAAAAATTTTTCCCTGAAGTTTTTCCAAGCTAATAATAATGTTTTAAGACGTTTTAGAATTTTCGCGACTCGAAGGTTTTTTCCTCAGGGTTGAAAAATGGCCAGGAAATTCGAGAGGCTCGAAAGTCCTATCACGTATTTCCGCCGGTGGCATCGTAAATCAGGATAGGCTAAACATAACGCCTCTCAGATGCCGTTAAACATTCACCGCGCAAAGATATCCAACAAAGCGTCTTTCGTTCCAACAAAGCGTGTATTTTAAATCTCAAATTAATTTCTCGATGTTATCTCAAAGAGAGGTTTCTCCGGGACATGAATTTCTCCAGCTTGTCGCATGTCTTTGAAAAAAAAGTCTTTTTGATGGGTAAATTATTATTGTTGCAATTGTTTTGTAATACTTTTTGCGGGAGAGTTGGCGAAAAATTATTTGTGAAATCAACTGAGAAATAAGTTTGAAAAAAATTGGCAAAAAAGCAGAAATGAAAGAACACGATTTGTTTCGATCAAATATCATGAATTATCTATAACACATCTATCCAAGCCGAATTTCTTCATTCCAGTCAATACCGTAATCATCATAAAACTTCTAAATCCTAGACCGAAAATCTCGTAAAATTCTTCTTCCGCAAGAATGTTAAAACTTAAGAGGATTTTTACTGCTTTTTACAGTGATAATACGTATACATACTCGTAAAAAAGGCAAATTCGTTGCATTTACAGGTTCCGAGAGGAACGTTAAAGAGATAAAGTGCCCTTGATTTTCGAAGGGAACGCTTTTTTTTCCTATTTGCCGGGGGCGGCGGCGAGGTTTATGACTCCGCGGTCTCGACGGTAGGTGCAAAAGTTCCTTAATGTAGCCGCGTTAATTGCTCGAGCGCGGGTGCTGCACCGGCTCCGCCATGACGTGACCTCAGCGGTGACATCATCGACTTTCGCAAATGAACGCGTCCCGGCATTAATTCGCAATTATTCTGCCACTTATTAGCAGCTTCTCGCATGGGATTAAGTGTCGTTACCCCCTCCCGAACCACCCCCCCCCCACCCATTTACCCTTCCCCCGCCGAGGTAATTGAACTACACTGAAAGAAAAATCTACACTAAATTAAAACTTATAACATTAAAACGATAAAAAATATATATTTATACGTTTATATACTTTAATATACGGGTCTTTTAAATTTAATACATCATGTGTGTTGGAAATTGTACATGAAATCAATACATATTTACATAAAACCTGTGGCATCAATTCAATTCATAATAGTGAATTGAATTTAGTATATTGATGTATTAGAATCATATAAAAATATTTGAATTTAATTTGCTTTTACATTCGTTTCAAGCATGTAACTGAAACTGAATTTTTTTTTAGATACTGGTTGCATGAAATCTAAGACAAATTTTGAATGCCATGTGTGAAAAATGTATAAAAATCAAGTAGGTGTCTCGAGGTAATACGAAATTCAATAGATGTGTTTCATTCATGTCAAAGTGTCTGAAAATGTCTAAAAATTGTCTAAAATTGTCTGAATATTGTCTAAGAATGTCTAAACAGTGTCTTCAAATGTCTAAGTAGTGTCTAAAATTGTCTGAATCGTCTAAAAATGTATAAATAGTGTCTTAAAAGTCTAAAAGTATCTAAATAGTGTCTAAAATGTCTAAATCTGTCTAAAAAGTGTCTAGAAATATCTAAAGAATGTCCAAAATTGTTTGAAAGTGTCTTTTATTGAATCCTAGTACTATTGCCAAATTATTTTAGATTTTTATGAAAAATGATGGAAAAACCTTATAATATACATGAGAAATTTTCTTTCTGTTTCTTTGAAATTCGAAAAAACTTTATGCGTTTCATGAATTTCTGAAAAGTGAAATATTTTTTGAATGGGTAGTATTGTGTTTGACATCTTGAATAATTTAAAAATTGTCAATATAATGATGAAACAATTGATAATAATATTCAGGGTATATTACACAACATTACGAATTTCATAGATTGTCAATAGTTCTATAAAAAAGGAGAAATTGCATGAACTAAATTTCAGAAAATATTAGTAATTTTTGTAGATTGGGTTCATCATCATATTTATTCAGAATATGCATTTTGATGTTAATTCCATTTTTTAATAATCGTCAGAGAAACATGAAAAGTCCGAGAAATTACGAAAAATTGCAGTTGATTAAAGTAATATTCTTAAAATTCAGAATGTTTGAAAATCAAAAAACATCGAAAAATCAGAGAACATTTGAAATGATATAGATTGTTCAAAATTCAATGAAATTTCAACAATTTTGAGAATTTTAGGAATTATTTATAAGTTTTTTAGATTATTATTATTTCTGTTCAAAATATACACGATAATGTTTTTTTTTTCTTAAGAAATCTGAGAATCTTGAAAAGTACAAAAAAATAAGGAAAAATAATGAAGTTGGGGATATTTGAATGTTATTCTGAAAATTTGAAAAATTTCAAAATAACTACCTTTGTTTTTGACATTTAGATCAATTTTATTGTTGAATTATTATTTTAATGAAAAATTCACCTCAATACTATCTACTAATTGAAAATCAATCGTTTTTAATCTTCAATGTTAAGACGACTCGGAAGCTACTGTAGTGCGAGAGAGATGCATAGAATAGAAAGTAAATAAGAGGAAGAAGGACGAAAAAAGAATGCCTTCCGAGTCGTCTTAATATTTTTTCTGGCGGTTTTTTTATTTGAATTTTCTACAAAATCAAAGTAAAAAAGGCAATAATTATCTAATATTACAATAGTTATGCAACTAATAAGAAATTCAAATTTCAAGATGAGAAAAATTTAGGATTCTAATATTTTGGATACAGGAGTTTTGAAAATTTTGCGTATTTAGTAACACAATATTAAATTGACTATATTCATACAAATTCGTTTCAAAAATGATTTCTCATTATTTGAATGCAGTGTTTCTCATTCATGAATTTGTAGATGAACATTTTTCATCCAATTTACTGCATTGTAAAAGAAATGAAAAAATTTAGAAATAAATACATAAAAAGAAGTTATGGGTATAGATTCAACTAATTGATAATAATAAATTATAAATTAATGGAATTGAAAAAAACACGATTAGAAGATGAAATTAAGGTGAAATACAAAAAAACCATTTATCATCAGTTTGAAACTTCGAAAACAAAAAAACTCAAAATCAATCATTTTCAACATTTTCACCTGCAAATTGCTAATACCGTCTAAAAAAAAAGTTAAAATTCAAGATGAAATTTCGACTTCGGAATTTTACCCCATCTTACTTTAAAATTATGCAGCAAACACAGCAAATATTTTTCGCATAAATCGAACGTCGGATCATAATTACGGCGACATTCTATAATTACTTTCGAGTCACAATTACATTACACAACCATACCTAATCGGAGCAATAATCATGCATTACGAGTCGCATGTTTATCATCTAGATAGAAATTACCCTGATCAATTTCAAGTATGCAAACCTGCTTGCGAAACGTTCTCGAGCCCAAGGGCTGAAATTGACGGTTTCCAATTAGGCAATTTTACATCCCATTATTTATTATGTAGTTATTCATAATTTTTTACATCGTTTTGTGACTTTACAGATTAAGTTCAATTTGTGGTATGAATTTTTTTTTAATTTGCTTAAGTCAGGTTTTTTTTAGAAAAGATTTCTTTTGAATTGCTGTTTCATTGTCACTTTCACAATTCAGGTTACGTGGAAAATGAAGTTGATAGGAATTTTGCGCAAGCTTTTTTTATTGAATTATGATGTGAATATGCAAGAAACACTCGACGAACGATTCTTTTGTATATTTATCGATGATTCAGGTTTTTTAGTTTGAATATTTTTTCAAGGACTTTTAACTTCCAGCCAAAACTTGTCGACTCATGAAATATCTGATTCAGTGCGCTTTTGAATGTACTATTAAGTTTTTTTTCTCGAAACAATGAATTGAAGTTGAATAATAAACAGCTTTTTTAATTTTCATGAAATTATCAATGTTAATTCTCGGAGGACAAAATTGAAACGAAAAGCATAAATGTAACGAGATTTTCCGTCGAACGGCAAAAAGGTTCGTCGACGTCGATTGAGCGCGGCTTTTTCGACGAAAATACATTGTTCTCCGGAGATCGAGATCGATTATGCAAGTTCGAAAATCAAACATCCGAAACTCGCTAATTGCTGAGAACCGAGATTTCACTTTTACGACCGAGGATTGTTTTACTAATTATTCATTAGCGACTAAATTCATTATTCCCGATGTGAATTACAAGAGAATTCGTTTTGGTCCAACCTCGTGATTTTTCTAAATTCATACAACTCTCCAATTCACTGAACCAACAATTTTTGAAGTGAAACTTCTCTACTCGAGGGAGTGAAGTCGAAATCAGCTGACGATTGTCGGAAAAATTTAACTGCGCGTTCAGTTGGCACTCGCGGGAAATTTAAATGCACGTTGAATTTCATACTGGCGAATAAAATTCATCTTACTGTTGAAATGAATTGGAAACTAAATGAATATTAGTTACGTTGGAATTGAAATTCAAAAACAAAAAATAACAAAACTATCAGTTTTGATTTATAAAGTAGCATGGAATAGAATTTTGTATAGTGATCCAAAGAAACACTGCAAATTGTTGAAAATACCAGTAAATAAAAAGAAGTTTTTAAATCACATGAAATACGAAAATTCTAGAAATCTTTGAAATAACTAAAATCTGAAAAGTTATGATTTCTATAAAAATATATAAAAATATAAAAAAATTTTCAACTTTAATTCCTACAGTATCGAATTTAAAAAATTCAAAAAGCCGAATAGACATTCATAATGCTCAGTTATTGCTCAAAAATTAAAGAATTACAAAAATTATCAAAAAGATTAGAAAAAAAAATATAAAACTCAAAAATTAAAAGAATTGAATTTTGCTACGGATAACCCGAAAATTAAAAATGTGAGATTCTGGATTTCAAAATTAAAAATCATAAAATTGTTTCGATTGATCTAATACTTGAAGAAATATGGAAAAAAATTGTAATATAAATTGAGAGAAAGTGATGAAAATAGCCCGTTTACTAATAATATAGTCTGAAATTTCAGAACCCTGTGTATAACCCTGTGAATCCATAAAAACTTTGAAAATTGTTGAAAATACCAGTAAATAAATAAAAGATTATAAATAACATACAATACGAAAATTCTTGAAAGCTTTGAAATACCTTACATAATGTGAAATTAGAATTTTTTAAAAAATCTATGAAAATATAAATATTTTCCAACTTTGATTTTTACAGTATCGAATTGGAAAAAGCTAAAATAAATTCATAATGCTCGTTTATAGCTCAAAAATCAAAGAATTACGAAAAATACCAAAAATATTAGAAAAAAAAAGAATCTGAATCTCGAAAATTACAAAAATCGAATTTCGCTACATATAATTTGATCATTAAAAATGTATAATTCTGGACTGTGAAATTATAAATCATAAAATTTCACCGAAAATAACTATACTTTACTAAAACAAATTTTTTCTTAATAAATTGTTGAAAATTCTAGTTCATAAAAAAAAATTTCACGAATAACATGCAATACGAAATTTCTAGAAATCTTTGAAACACCTAAAATCTGTAAGGTTATAATTTTTCAAAAAATCTATAAAAATACAAAATATTTTTCAACTTTGATTCCTACAGTATCGAATTTTAAAAAGCTAAAAAAAATTCATAATGCTCGTTTATTGCTCAAAAATGAAAGAATCATAAAAAATACCCAAAAGATGAAAATAAGAAAATCTGAGTCTCGAAAATCACAAAAATCTCGTTACATATAACACGAACATTAAAAGTATGTTATTCTAGACTTCAAAATTAAAAATCACAATATTGTTTCGATTAACTAAATACTAAAAAAAATACAAAAACGTAATATTTATTGAAAATTGAAATGAAGTGATGAAAATAGTCAGTTTTTTAAATAATTTAGCATGAAATTATAGAATTCTGTATAGTGATCCATAGAAACTTTGAAAATTGTTGAAAATACCATTTAATAAATGAAAGTTTATAAATTGCATGCAATATGAAAATTTATTGAAATCTTTTTTTCTTCGGAGGAAATAACATTTTCTCCCGAAAAACTATAATTACACTTTGTTACCATACAATCGCTCTTCAAATATCCAAGCATTTGGAATTTAGTAGAAAAAACATGAATATTGACAGGAGCCGATAATCGAAAAAATGAAAAGAATAATTTTGATTAATAGTTCAATTCGACTTTATTTTTCGGTAAGAGGGTGCAATGTCCAAACCGTAATGAACAATTCCACTACGAAGACCCCCAAAACCAACGCCTTACAACTAATCCTATTTTTACTTCTCATCCCCTTAATTACAGGAAGTTGTCAACATTCTAAAAAAGATTGAAACCTCGAAATCGCCTTAATCAAAGTAGCCCGAGGAACGCAATGGTACTGCGATAAAAGCGATAAAGATCAGGGAGTAGCGAGCGAGGAAAGGAAAATATTTGATCAGGCCTAGAAAACGGCCGAGGGCGTCGAGCCAGACAGAATGCGCGAGTCGCGTAAGTACACGTTTCGGTGCCTTATCGCGACCTTTTTTTCATTCTTTTCCTCCTTTTTTTACACATTTCATTGCCGCACGTTTTCTCTCTGGCTCGCTCATTTTCAACGCCACTTACTGTGTGCACTGTGTGACAGCGTTTCTCGTGTAAACCCGGGCTAAAAGCCTCGACGAGACGTTTACCGAGTCGTCTTCAGCCATTCTCCCTACTCCCGGTTCGCAATCCACGCGTACCAATCGTTTCCGGCCGCGGAACAATAGAAGGCATCGCCCGGTGGAGGCGTTTGCGTTGGCTGCACGTGTTAGTAAAGATGGCGGCGGAGTCAGGGACGTGAGTTTGACAGTCAGAAAAAATTGGTTGCGTTTTAGTGATTTCTGACAGTCATTGAGGGTGAAATTTCAAAAAAAAAAAAAACAAATCAGCTATTACACTTGGAAATGTGACGATTTTTACGGAAATGGCGATATGTATACCTATGCGGAAATTGCAGCTTTCAAAAATTTCCTAATCCGTTTTACTGTCAGTGCGGGTTTCCGGTCAGTGAATGCAGGCCATGACAGAATTTCGATGGAGAAATGTGATTGAACGTAATTGACTAAATTAAATAGTTTATACTTTTATTATATATTTTATATATTTAGATTGTATTTCATATTATTATTGATAAAGAAAACGTAAACTTTTACAAATAGAGCAAGAAATAGAAGAAAAAATCACGGAAAAACTATGAAATTCATAACATGCGTGATTTTTTCGCAAAAACATGCGTCTCGCGCAACGTTTATCTAGAGTCTCGCCACGTCATTTATATTTATTCGAAGCACACAGAAAATTTACCTATGCTCGATGAATATACATCGGCGTTTTTTCCACAAAAAGCGAATGAAAAATCTTTGGGTTTGTTTTTCACAAAACGTGGAATGGTTAAATTGCGCAAGGTTTTCTCAGTTTATAAAGGGAACAGTGGGAAACGTTAGGAAAGCCGTCGGCTTCATTTCGACCATGCAAACCAGTATGCAGACCCAAGGATGAAAAAATATAAAAACGCTCGTAAAAATGCCTCGTTTCGTGTTTCGCAGTGTCTCCGTAACTGCATGCGTCATTTATTTATAGGTTTTTCTAAAACCGATGGCAAGTTTCAAGTCGTTCTTGAAAATTGTTGAATATTCAGAAACTCCCTAATTTTTTGAGTCAATTGTCAAACATTATTTGATAATTTTTTTGTGCATTTCAAAGAGTAAGTTGGTGTTTCGATTTATCGCAACATACGCTACAGAAAATGTATAATGAAACATAGAAGTGGCTTTAAAAATAGAAATACTTGCTGGGTCTCGCCCTAAGTGGAGTTATCGAAATAATAACACGAGGAGCCGCGATGGTGGCCGAGGCCGTTCACCGGGGGATCGATTCATTCAGGAGCAACAAGGGCTGTCTTTTCGTTGAGCTGCACCCAGGGATGCGAGGTGAAAAATTCACCAGTTGATTTACAATTGAAATTACAGGTCATGACCGTCAATTACGATTTGAGAATTTTTTTCAATTTTGACCGTCAGAGTTATTCTGACGGTCAAAATGATGATGAAAAAGATGACTTGGAAAAATGTGTGATTCATGGGAATTTTTTTGTTTTCGTCAAACGTATATGAAGAAATAATCAAAAATACACCATTCAGCAAAAGTATAAGGATATGATCGAGAAAATTTTTTTTTTGGGGTTTGTGATTGATTGTTTTTTTATTGTGTTGAACAGCATTTTATGATTATACAGGGTGATTCAACATGACTTGAGCACCCGAAAAATTTAGATTCCTTGTAAAATTCTAAGACAATATTTCTTTTGCTACTTTTTAAAAAACTCAAAAATGAAAAAGTTATTCAACTTTGAAATTTAAACAATAAATTCGATTTATCAACAAATGGTGATAAAAACCAAGAAACAAACTCTACCCAAATTTTCTTCATAATTTTCTGAATCGAAAAGTCCTTTGCCACTTTTCGCAAAACTCAAAATCAAAAAAGATATTCGAGTAAAAAGTTTCAACCAATCAGATTTCTCAGATTTCAAACTCGAATATCTTTTTTGATTTTGAGTTTTTTGAAAAGTGGTGAAGGACTTTTCGATTCAGAAAATTATGAAGAAAATTTGCATAGCATTTTTTCCCTGGTTTTTATCACCATTTGTTGATAAATCGAATTTATTGTTTAAATTTCAGAGTTGAATAACTT
This sequence comes from Platygaster orseoliae, assembly GCA_030522825.1. Classification (NCBI taxonomy): domain Eukaryota; kingdom Metazoa; phylum Arthropoda; class Insecta; order Hymenoptera; family Platygastridae; genus Platygaster; species Platygaster orseoliae. The sequence continues at coordinate 6,065 of JAPYZL010033408.1, read as the reverse complement.
TTTTATTTTTGTATTTTTCAAAAAGTGGCAAATGAAATATTGTCTTAGAATTTTACAAGAAATCTAAATTTTTCGGGTGCTCAGGTCATGTTCAATCACCCTGTATATTGTATGAATAAATTAATAATATGATGAAGTATTTATAATGATTGATCAATTATTTATAAAAATAAATGAGTCACCAATAATAATATAAAATACAATCTAAATATATAAAATGAGTAGTAAAAGTATAAACTCTTTGATTTATAAATAAATTAATTAGATGAATACAAATAAATGGTAAATTTTTTTACGTTCATCAAATTTTTGTTCATGAAAGTTTTCAAGTTTTTCAAAATCATGCAAATGATAAAAAATGTGATAAAAGACACAATCTACAAAATTCACGAATATTTTCTAAAATAAAATTCTGAAAAATCATGAATAAATAAATTAATAATAGAATAAGGTATTTATAATCTTTGATCAATTATTTATAGAAATTAATGAGTCACCAATAATTATATAAAATACAATCTAAATATATAAAATATTTAATAAAAGTATAAACTATTCAATTTATAAATTAATTAATTAAATAAATACAAATAAATGGTAAATTTTTTTACGTTTACCAGATTTTTGTTCATGAAAATTTTCAAATTTTTCAAAATCATGAAAATGTTAAAAAATGTGATAAAAAACAAAATCTACAGAATTCACCAATATTTCCTAAAATCCTAGAAAATCATGAATAAATAAATTAATAATAGCATTAAGTAGGTATTTATAATAATTGATCAATTATTTACAAAAATTATTGAGTCATCAATGATAATATAAAATACATTTTCAATATATAAAATATATCATAAAAGTATAAACTATTTAATTTATAAATAAATTATTTAAATAAATAGGTACAAATAAATGGTGAATTTCTTTACATTCATTAGATTTTTGTTCGTAGAAATTTTCAAATTTTTTAAAATCATGCAGATAATAAAAAATGTGATCACAGACACAATTTGCAAAATTCATGAATATTTTCTAAAATCCTAAAACATCGTGAATAAATAAATTAATAATAGAAGAAGGTATTTATAATAATTCATAAATTATTTATAAAATTTAATGAGTCATCAATAATAATATAAAATACAATCTAAATATATAAAATATGTAATTAATGTATAAAATTTTTAATTTGTAAATAAATTAATTAAATAAATACAAATAAATGGTGAATTTTTTTACGTTCATCAGATTTTTGTCGATGAAAATTTTCCAGTTTTTCAAAATCATGCAAATGATAAAAAATGTAATAATAGACACAATCTACCAATTTTATGAATATTTTATAAAATCCTAAAAAATCATGTATAAATAAATTAATGATAGAATTAGGTATTTATTATAATTGATCAATTATGTATATAAATTAATGAGTGATCAATAATAATAAAAAATAAAATCCAAATATATAAAATATGTAATAAAAGTATAAATTATTTAATATATTTATTGAATAAATACAAATAAATGGTGAATTTTATGCTGTTTATCAGATTTTTGTTCATGAAAATTTTCTAATTTTACAAAATCATGCAAATCATAAAAAATGTGATAGCAGACAATCTACAAAATTCATGAATTTCCTAAAATCCTGAGAACTCGGTAGGTGTAAATTTTAATTGATTTTTTTTTTATCACTAAGCTTTTGTCACAAAGTGTATCTTTTTATTCCATTGCCTCAGTCCAAATTCGTTATATAAATCAATAATGAATTTATTTAAAAATTCAGTTGATGGTCGATAAACGGAACCAAAATACATCCCGAATAGAAGACTCAACCATTCGCCATTGTTACGGACAAGCGGGTGAGGGGGGGGGGGAGATCATTCACTTCCCGTTTTTTTTTATTAATGCCGCGGATTTCCATTTGTAACGTTGTAACGGTACGTGGTATGACCGTTGGTGAATAAATGACGAAAAAATTACGGCTCAATTACTGGGGCAGCGAAATGTTTGCCGAGAGAACAAAAGTCTCTAATTTCCATGGTGTCCGCGGCGCGTCAAATTCGGCTGATGAAGCATTTATTCGTGTTGACACAGCGATCTATTTTACACGCGTTACGCAAAACCATTTATTCCGCGGGGAAATTCTCGAGCCGAGATTGTCCGGCCGTGAAATCATTTCCGGCGGAAATTAGACCTGAAATAATATTTTTTTCGAGTATGATTGGGTATGAAATGTATGACGTCGTTCGTAAACGTCACAGTTTTTTTTTGCGGGTTCACGTGAGTTCGGGATTATAAATAGCGATTGCCAATTTTCTGAGCCACGAGGTTTTGGAGGAATTTGTTTTTACGTTTTTGCATAGTTATTTTTTGATTTTTTTTTCTTATGATGATTTCGAGTATGTTGAATTAAATATAATAAATATAATAAATTGTTCATTTCAAAATATTCCCGTAAAATGTAAACAAACGTGTCATAACCAACTGAAAAAAATTCGGGTTCCACCGCCATTGGTCCCAAGTCGAAAATTTATCTTGAAATTCGTGATTAAAAGGATAAAAAAGCGATGGATTCGACGGGGCGTACAATTAACGCGCGAGAAGTAATAAATTTTTATTGAATGAATCGAAGTGAATGTGCGGGCACGCGCAGAGGCCGCGCGTTTAGCCGCATATGGTCCCCGCGGCTCTTCGGAAATAATCTCTCGAGCGTTTTTCGACTCGGGAAAAAGCTCCGCAGCACATGCGCCGCTTCCTCGAGTGCCCGAGTGAAAAAAGCCACAAAACGTCGACTGTCAGCCTTCCGCATAAAGAAAAAAAATCGATCACAGCAGAATTCACGACGCAAGTGTCATATAATTTTGCAGCAAATGAGTTTTGATGCAGTATAGTTATCAGAATTTCAATATTTGGATATGTTTGCACATTTATTGCTGTGCACATTCATTGCACCATCAAAATGCAGGTTTACTGAAGTCAGACTTGTCAACATCATTAGGAAATCAGCTTACATTCTACCTCTCAATGATTGCAGAATGAATGTGCATTGATGGTGACATCATTTATCAATTTGAGAGCTGATTTTGATGTTGCAATGATGACGCTTTTATGCATCAATAAGAGCAACGTCTTTCGTGACTCAAAAAATGAGATTTAGACTTGTTTGCACATTTATTACTGCATCGTGATGGACCGAAATTGTGTTTCTGTCATGTTGCAAAGATTGCACATTCATTGCACCATCATGCACATTCATTGCACCATCAAAATGCAGGTTTACTGAAGTCAGACTTGTCAACATCATTAGGAAATCAGCTTACATTCTACCTCTCAATGATTGCAGACTGATTGGTGCATCAACTTGAGCTGTTTCGCAAAAAATATTACCTCAAATATATCAATTCTAGCAGAATGATAGTGCATTGATGGTGAAATAATTTATCAATTCAACGGCAAATTGATGATGCTGATTTTGATGTTGCCATGATGACGCTTTTATGCATCAGTCAGAGCAACGTCTTTGCTGGCTCAAAAAATGCTCATTCAAAGCACACTCACAAGTGAGCCAAGTTTTTTCTTTCACGATTTGACATTATAGGTAAAACAATGAAAAATATACAACAGGAATATACAAAGATGTTTAAATGATTGATCCATCTTGTCGCAAACATCGGTGAATGAGCGAAAAGTGAGTAATCATTTGCTATCAGTCATGTTTCTTAATTTTTTAGAAATAATCTGGAAATTCCGAGGCATATTAAAAAATTTTTTGTACAAAAATTTTCGTAATTTGAAATTTTCGGACGATGGAAAATTATTGGAATTTTCCCAGATTAAAAATATAAGCTCAATTTTATAAATTCTGGCAGAATAAATGTGCAATGTTTGAGTGATGTAAAAATTGCATTAATGTTGATATCATTTATAAAATCGAAAGCAAGTTTATCATGATAATTTTGATGTTGCAATGATGGCGTTTTTATGCATCAATCAGAGCAATGTCTTTGATGGTTTAAAAAATGCTCATTCAAAGCACACTCACAAACAATCCAAGTTCATTCCTTCAATATTTGACTTTGATTGCCCAATGAATGATACATTATAGGTAAAACAATGAAAATCCTACTACAGGAATATGCAAAGATGCATAAATGTCTTGTCGCAAGCATGAATGACCGAAAAGTGTGTCAATCATTTGCTATCAGTAATGTTTCTTCATTTTTAGACAACATCTGGACATTTCAATAATAATTATTACTATTCCCCTTAAATAATTATTTTTGGTAGGAGACTTGAATACAGTATATTTCATAATTTTCATACTAAAAATTTGCATTTCAAAGGTTCGCTTTATCTCAAGTAACTTGTTCGTCGTTGCTCAATTAAAAGGCGAGCTGAATGAGCGATTTGTTGAATTGGAATGCACGACGTGCTGCAGTTATGACGCGATGCAAGATTATATTCATTCACAAGTTTTCCAACAGCGCGCCTTTTACGCTACGCGGAATTGAACCCCGTGGCTTTTGCAAGGATAAGGACCGCTCGCAGCACTCAAGTTTCGACTTATTCGCGTGCTTTGCATTTTAACATACGACACGCGAGACGAATTTTTATCCATTTTTATCATTTACTCCAAATCCAAGCGCACGAAATTACATTTTTGCAATTTTTAAATCAAACACGCAATAATACATTTGCAATTCAAATTAATCAAATTGCAAATAAAGTTGCAGTCTGAAATAAACTTTTTACAGTGTTAAAAAAAGAAATTTTTTTTCGTTTCCATTTCGGAAAATGAAAAATCGCCCCCTGGTGACACTCGCATTTTTTATATACATGCAAATGCAATGGCTTTTTTTCTTACGAAGTAGACAATGTATTCAGATTCATTTTGCATATCTAGGCAACGGTTTTTATATTTGTAAGTTGTACGAAATCACGTCGTGGAAACGATCCCACGTTCTGCAGTTTTCTTTTTGGGAAAATTTATTCCCTTATCTCAGATGTTGTGAATTTTCATGATTAATTTGAAAATCATGTTAATTTTGTTGCATGAAAAATGATGTTTATGTATGAAAACAGTGTTTATGTATAGGCATATATTTTATATATTTTGACTGTATTTTATATTATCATTGATGATTTTATAATTTTTGTTCTTTATTTATTAATCAATTATTTATTAATTAGTGGAATAATATAAATTATTAATTTATTTCATCGGGATTTTTCAGGATTTTCGGAAACATTCATGAGTTTTTTAGATTGTGTCTGTTATCACATTTTTTATCATTTGCATGATTTTAACAAACTTGATGATTTTTTAGAACAAAAATCTGATGAACGTAAAAAAATTCACCATTTATTTGTATTTTTTGAATTAATTCATTTATAAATTAAATAGTGCACAATTTTATTACATATTTTATGTATTTAGATTGTATTTTCTATTAATATTGATGACTTACAATTTTTATAAATAATTGATCAATTATTCTAAATACTTAGTTCTACTATGAATTTATTTATTCATGATTTTCTATGATTCAAGAAAATATTCATGAATTTTGATGATTGTGTGTGTTATCATATTTTTTAACATTTACATGATTTTGACAAACTTGAAAATTTTTTTCGAAGAAAAACCTGATAAACCTAAGAAAATTCACTTTTTTTTAACTTCTTTAATCAATTCATTTATAAATTAAATGATTTATACTTTTATTGCATGTTTTATATATTTTGATTGTATTTGATATTATTATTGATGAGTCATTAATTTTTATAAATAATTAATTAATTATTATAAACAGCTGATTCTATTATCAATTTATTTATTCATGATTTTTAGGATATGAAAAAATATTCATGAATTTTGTAGATTGTGCTGTTATCACATTTTTTATAATTTGCATTATTTAGACAAACTTGAAAATTTTTATGAAAAAAAATCTGTTAAGGGTGGGCGGGAGAAATTAAAACATATGCTGTAACATGTGAAAATTCACTCGACTTTGAGCCATACTTTCGCCGAAATGAAAGCGAATTGACCCAAAAGTCGC
>JAPYZL010033406.1:0-12500 GCA_030522825.1 Platygaster orseoliae | reverse complement strand
GCAGATATAATTTTTCGTGTTGGATACATTAAAAGCTTTCGATTGAGCCGTCACTCAACCAGTTAACTTATAGGGTGTGATATTAGTGTTACGGGCTCCTGGACTACAGGGGTCGAGAACTCCCACGTTAAAACACGGGCAAATGATCCAACTGGATTTCGCATGTAATAGTTGGTAGATAGCATTAGTTTCTCATACAACAATATATCTATATTAACCCATTAAATATATAGATATACAATTGTATGAGAAACTAACGCCATCTACCAACTATTACATGCGAAATCCGCGAAATCCATTTGCCAAGATTTTCTATCTAGTCCACGACCCCTGCTGGACTATAATAAAGATGTTACCCATCAATAAAAGTTCAGATGAGAAAGACACAAAAATATAACTAAGCGGGAATATATGACAGGCTCAGTGGTAAAACGACACTAGGGTTCTGAACTAAGTATAGAAAATATTTGACTCATGTCTGTCTCACTCTTTGGAATTTTTATGTTGTTTTACCTCAAAGCCTGTCAATTATTTAGTAGCGGAGTAGTTTCAAAAATTGAAACTCTATGACCCTTATTAAATTTATCATCATATTCTTCAGTTTCAGATATTTATAAACATTTTAGAAGTTATCGATGATTTTCGTGCGATATAATGAAATTTAGTTATAACTTGAAAGTATCCCTAGTAAAGTTGAAACTTATAAGTCGCCGTATAAAAAAACTTATAAACCGTCCGTATAAAAAACGTATAATTTTTTGAAATTTTATACGTTATACTTATAAGTTCTTATAAACCTATAGGTTCTTATGAACTTATAAATTCTTACAAACTTAGAAGTTCTTATAAACTTATAGGTTTTCAAATACTTAGTAAAAATATAATCAATTTCTAGTTAATTGTTTTTTCAACATAAAATATCTTTACAGGTGCACCTTACTATTGTTGTTAATCTGTAAAAACGAATCAAAATCCATATAAAAATTTGTGAATTACAGGTTTTGAACTTGGGCCGTTGAGGTGTGAAACGCAGTCGAAATCACTGAGCCATCTTTGTAAATGAAAGTTACAGTATAAATTTGCTTTATTCAAATAACTAACTTTAGGTCTATGCTGCACTTTGAGAAAGTAGCATGAACTTATACGGTGAAACGATTTTTATAAGTTTATGAGGAGGTGGCCTTATAAAAAAAAATTTTTGTTTAGTTTGACTTTATAAACCAAAATATCATAAGTCTAACTTGAAAAATTCGGAAAAATTATAAATTTTTTTTACGGACAGTTTATAAATTTTCTCAAAATTTATGCGGAAATTCGAAAACTCTTAAGTTTTGAGGCAAGTTTATAAGTTTTTACTGTACTAGGTATATAACACATTTTTTTAAGTCTTACAAGATATTGAAATTTTCATGTTTTCGAGATAATTAATCAATATTTCCTAAATTTTGTGAATTTGGTTAACCCTTAAAGTGCACCGTGAATGTCAAATACCCACATGTTTTTTTGATCGTTCAAAAGAAATAAAAGTGTTATTATACAAAAGGAAGTTTTCACTATCAGAAGGTAATTTTTTTTGAAGTAAAGAAGTGATCCTGTGGGTACAGGACAACATAAAATACGTTGGGTGTTCAACACCCAGTGTGAACTTTATGTGGTGTTTTAGATGTGTGCACTTTAAGAGTTAGTTACTTACCTTGAAAAAAATTTCTAAGGTTTTTGAATTTCTCTAACACTTTATAATAATGAAAATGTATCAACATGGATCGGAAAAAAAAACAAATATATCATACATCTTTTGAAGTAATGGGATTATAAGTGGTACACACAAAATTCATAAACAATTTTTTAAATGCTTCATTTTTTCGAATTTCGTTGAAAATATACAATACCCTCAATTTTGGATAGATTCTACAAATTTGTCAGAACTTTCAAAACAATCAAGAAATATTCATAACTTTCTTACATTCTATGTGATTTTCACTACTTTCAAAGCTTTTTTATCTTTTCATTGAAAAATAGTAAATAATAATCATGATAAATATTTTAAAGATATCTAATGAATAGAGTCCACAAAATCCATGAAACAACACTATGACATGATTGTACATATAAAGCTAATCATATAAAGCTAATCCTAATCATAGTAATCTCACCTCTACAGCCATAAATTAACTTAAAATATGCTATTGATTCAACTTACAAAAAACTGGTAAAGTACATTGGCAAATTACAGGTACCTACTTGAAATCACGTTTTCTACCATCTTAACAATTTCGCGAGATTCACCGTTATCGCGAATCAAAACTCACAAAACGCGGCGACATTTAAGTGACTCGACTGCTTACCAAAAAAAAAAAAAAAAAAAAAAACTTCAGAAGATGCCTCTCAGACATTCAGCCTTTTCCAATGGAGGCTAGTGCAGGGTTTTCCATCGGAAAAATGCCATGGCCGATGATTCAGAGAATTTTAGCGCTGATAAAAGCCCCTGGCGCATGTATATAACTTACTCATAAACGCCGAGGCGGCTCTAATGGTAATAACTGTTGACGTCGCAAAATTACAGGAATTCTTTGGAACGCTGCTTTTTCATAAATAAGCTGATTTTAGCAAGGAACGCGTTTCAAATCACACTCGAGCTTGTTCTCGCTACTCGCATCTGAATCGCTAATGAATGCACTTTTATGCCTGGCATATAAAATCGGAATGGGATAGGCATCGAGATATCTATACTCGATCTATTAAGCGAAGCAAGGAATTTGAAAAAGCCTGATGCTGCTCGCGTTACGGAGCTCTTTAAACGAGGGTCCACGGTGATGCCGCCTTTTGCATGACGACACCGCCTTGCAAATAGAGCCTGGGCCTAAGGGCCGCCGCCAGATAAAACGTACCGTGCGCGCACAAACGTGGAATAGCGATTCGCCGGGGACATTACAATGGCTTTTCAAGACAAGACCCAACCATTCCCATTCAATAGTGATGAACTGGTACCGCTTCTGCCGGCGTTTTTCGAAACTTCTATTTATGCGCTCGATCCACGGGTGCACGAGGAAATTCTTACCACGCTTTTCATTATATTCAAACATTTGAAGAAGCCGAGATCTTCGTGGTCGCCATTTTTCTCATGAGATGAATACGGAGTTTGCGAGATACTAGGACAAAAATAATGGAGAGTAAAAAAGTTTGTGTCGTTTGAGATATTACAGCGTATTCGCACATTTTTTATGCTTAATGGAGATATGAAAAAACATGAAACCAAGAAAAAATTCACTTTTCTATGCTCGTGAGGTCGGAAACTTTCTCAGTGAACGGATGAAAGTGTCACGTTGCATGCATTACCATGAGTTTGCATTCACTACTGAAATCATGGCCTACGATAGTCGGTCGGAGATGAGGACGCCATGGACAACTACTTGCCATATTTACAAAAATATATTTCAACATAACTTCACAACATACAACTTTTAATACATACCTCTAAGAAAGTATTGCCGTTGGCCACGAATGGAGCATATCCAATTTTTTCGCATTTCAAATCGTTAGACACTTTTTTATCACTGCTAATCTATTTTAAACTTTATTATTCATCTATAACTTTCACTGATAAATGAATCAGAATTGATTCGGGCACACTCAGTTTATTAGGGTGATGTCATTCGCCGCCATCTTTTCCTTCCCAACTATTACTCATGGCGCGAAGCGGCGCTAGTGATTTCAAAAGTCGTATATTCAAATGTATTTTTGCCAAGAATATGGGAATTCGTTCAATAGAAAAAATGCATGTTGCAGAATTAATTTGTGCAAACGATTTATTTTAACGAATTATAGCGAAATCACATGTTACGACAAGAAAAAACTTTGTAATTTTGCTGACAGGTATGTTTTTGCGAAAAGTAAATGCGTTTCCATAGTTTTAAGGACGATGAATAAAATTTGTACATACCTTATTTTCTAATTAGTTCATTTCGACAAATTCCTGAAACAATTTTTTGCAAATTTGAAAGTTGGTGTAAAACGCACACCACTTATGGTTTTTAAGGTCCCTAATTACGAATCTGATAGCAAAATCATAAATATTTATGTATTGAAATAATTTGTTTAAACAATTTTTCGCAAATTTGAAAGTTGGCGTAAAAGGCTCACCTTTTATGATTTTTGAGGTCGTTGATTCTGAATCTGATATCGAAATCATCAAAATCATTTATAAACAAAATTATTTGAACAATTTCTTGCAAATTTTAAAGTTGGCGTGAAGCGCACGCCGTTCATGAGTTCGTGATAAGCGTGTCGAAAGTGTGTAATGTTGTTCCACTATCTTTTTCATCGCTCGTCGTTTACATCTAAGCTGTTTTTCTTTATTGATTTACTTGTTATTATATATATAGATCTCTTACTGACTTTGTCAACAATAAAAATGAAACATTAGAAATTTTGCAATTCTTCAATTACATTTATGTTCAGAATCTTATTTCTAATTTTACTGAATCATTAACGATTCGAAAATCAATGTTAACAGCAATTGTTTTTTTTTTTTCAACAATACACATATAACATTTCAATTGGTCAGTTATTAAAATCCAGTATTTAAAATCAAGTACACTTTTTTCTTAATGAAGAATTTTTGCAATCTTCTTTCTGATGTCATGTTGCTTCGAGAGATCTGAAAGGTCTTAAATGAAACATAAAAACTCTCTTGTATATTTTTACAAAGAAATTACCCCGAAGAAGCTGATCATGATAGTTTTTACACAGACACAAATTTTTTACGATAACACATCTGTTCATTTTAACAAAAACATCACATATAAATAATACATGAACATTTTTACAAAAAAGTTACGTTAAAATCTTAATTAAATCAAACATTAAAATTTATTGCACACTTTTACAAAAAAGTCACATGTAAAAAGTAAATTGCGATAAAACTGACACATAAATGTTAGGTTTTTTATGAACAGGATATTGGTAAGGAGAAATATTTTTCATGCATAAATATATCAATTAGTAGAAATCCTTCTTTTTAATCAAAGTCATTATTTGATTTAGAGATAAAATTTGCGGTTTATATCAGATGTAAAAAGATCCAAATACCACAAAAAATAATTTTCTAATAAAAATATGTGATGTGAGGACTTTTGAACCCTAACGTTATTAGAAAAAATATCCACATAAATCTCATACGTTCTGGTGAGCCAACGTAAGCCTTATTTCAATTTTTGCCTAACGTGTTTATCGAAGTTATATTATTGAATACTACCATGGCCTGACTTTTTGCCTGTAGTGCGCATTTGAGTCCTTCTTTCAACTCATATATTTTGGACTCGGGCATTTCAAGTCAATCACCTGCCTGTTTTTATGATTCAATTTTATTTCAGGTAACAAAACATTTATGATACATATTCATTTCGACGAAAACTAAAAATTTTATTCTATGTCTTAATGATATACGTGAAGATTGTCATAAAATATAGCACGTGTTGCCGACCTTATTCAACTATTCGTAACCAAATAATTTTTGGAAATCATTAAAATCTGATTATATTTGAAATTCATTCTTATGATACGAAAAATTAAATTTTCTAGATAAGGAAATATTATTTTCAAAATTAAATAATCTAACCGTAGAATTCCATGAAAGCGGGCATGTGAGTAACTTGAAATGCTTGAGCCCAAAATACATGTGTTGAAAGAAGACTTAAATATGCACTACAGGCAAAAAATCAGGTCATGGTTGTGTTTGTTAATATAACTTTGATAAACAAGATAGTCAATAATTGTGATAATTCTGACGTTGGCTTACCAGAACGTATTATATTTATTTGAATATTTTTTCAAATAACGTTTGGGGTTAAAAAGTCCTCACCTCACATATTTTCATCAGAAATAGATATTAATGCTACAAGGGAGAAACAGGATGATTCCACGAGCGAGCAGTTGCGCACGAGCGGCAGCGAGTGAGCAAGCATGCGAGTGAAATTATCCTGTTTTTCCCACGAGACATATTCTATTTTTTCCCATGCATGTGTAGGACTGGCTGCTTTTTAACGATGAAACGCGTGAACAATGCCTCTTTCCGGGTAGTCATAAAATCTCCCCCTGATTTTATGGCTACCCGGAAAGAGGTCTTTGTTCACGCGATTCATCGTAAAAAAACGGCCAGTCTGACGCATGCATGGGAAAAATGTTTTTTTGTGGGTGTACCACTATGAAATTATTTTGCTATCAATCCCATAACTTTCTTGAAAAAAAGAATGATCGCATCATTGCTAGACACACAAATGGACGTTGTTACGCGTCCGTAAGTATAAATGAGTTTGAAGATTTTCAAAGAGACAACTTTACAACAGTGATGAAAATGTGATAAGAATATGTATATTGTACCACCACGACTTACGAAATAGTCAGAGAAATCACTCCGAACTTAGAGTTTGCGAATGGTTCAAATCGACGCTTATATATGAATGTGTAAACCTGTCCTGGCACATATACCGGATATCAAGGTCTCGCGCAACAATTTAGGGAAATTATGTATCTTATCGAAAACATACTGGACTCTCAGATAAGTCGCTACCTGCGTCTGGAACGGTAAACGGTACAGTCCACGAGCTTTCTATTACGTTCGTTGATTACAAACAAGAATCAGCGAGCCGCATTTCACTACACTTTTTCACACCAGATCCTATTCAACTAGTATTATACGTGATTTTCATTTCAGGTTTTTCATATTGGAAAAAATATGTAGTTCTCGCTGAAGATAAGGATCTTGGTTACATTGCGTCATCATTAATTAAGTTTAATTATTAAGTTGTGTTGATATGATATTAATTTTTCGTCGTTTTTTATGATTTATAGAATGCTGATAAGAGAAACTAAGGAAAACTATGATAGACGATCAAAAAATTTGGAAAATTCTTATCTACCATGAAGACTCATTATAACTAAGTCTTATAAAAACATGAACTATGATGAGTTTTCATAAGAATTTATCATTACCAATTTTCAAGACATAAAGTTATTTGTTTGGAAGTAATTCAACTTCATTCTGTCTACTTATTAGCTGAAACAGTTTTTATTTTGATTAAAAATTATTGAATAAAAAATGAAATATAATCACGGTGAACATTTAAAAAAAATTAAAAATAATTGAATTACGTGGAAAATTATCTGGAATCGGAAAAAATTATGAGTCATTGTCGACAGCTACGAATAAGCGTAATTAACAGTTTTTATAAGCTGCTCTATTTTTTAACATTTAATAACCCCCCCCCCCCAATAAACATTGAATATGTAAATTTTAGTGTTAAACTTCAAAAAGTAAAAATAACTCGATAACAAAAAAAAAAAAAAAATGGAATCCAAACCAAATGAAATTACTAGTATGACTTTAGTGCTTAGATAACTTTATGAACAGTACCTCCAGTAATAATTACATCATTTGAAAATCATCATAGCCACAGTCAGTAATGATTCCTATTTGGTCCTTTCAAAAACATGTATTTTGAGTTAGCATTATTCTAAGTGAACTCTGTCATTAAATAACTGTACACTAGTTCCTTTGCAGAAAAATTTGGCATTGTCCTCTTGCGATTCTCTTACGATCTTTTGTATGAAAACACACATTACATCCATTCCTCTAGCATACATTGTATTAACAATAAATAAGGAGTACAAAAGAAATTTTTTTCACTTTACAGAAGCGTTGATCAGAGAGCTTCAAGTCACTAAATAGACCGCTTTTATGAAATGAAGGTACAGATGTACTAATTGTGAATATCATTTCAATTTTTAAAATTAAATCAGAAACTTTTTCCACTCATAAGTAGTAGAATATGACAACTTCAACTTGAATAATGTTAACTGCACGCACGTCAAAATCAAGAGTTGCATTTTTGCGTGTCATACTCAGAAGGAGACATCCGATTGTAAATACTTATTGTACATTGATAATTGTTATTGCTTATTGTTGCACGTGGGTTGTTTTTCAAATGATAGTTAAAGAAAGCGATACATATATGAGAAAACTTTTTCATACAACTAGTGAAAAATGATAATTGGAAATATGAAATATCGATATGTTTATTTCATTATCTTATAATGAATTTATTAAATATTTATATTTCTTCTATATTATATTTCTATTATCAAATAGAATTTCTTTATAAATTATGTATAAAACTATAAAAATCATGTTAAATCATCAGTTTACTTGAATGAAATACAGAGATTTCAGAGAATTCTTTCTTCGAGTCATAATACACAATAGAGAAAACCGGGCTCTTATGATTTTCAATATTTAACTTGAAAAAATGTAAAGGTATTCTTAAAATGGATACATTCAGAAAATAATGAGTATTACGCACCGTAAACGAATGACAAGGGCTTATCAAGAAAATATGAAATACTGTTGTTCGTCATCGTAAATGATGTGAAACCTTGAAAAGTTATAAGGAACTAAAGAAAAGTAAAAAATACACGTATTGCACATCATGGCGATTACAATAATTGGCGAATCTAAGGCATTGCATCTGCATAATTATTTATAATATATACAGGGAGACCGTATCATTAAGGGGATGGGGTGAAGAGATTCGCTGCATTGATGGGTAACTGGGGTGCGTTGATGAAATTGACATAAAGCCGTAGGGTTCGCAGCTAGGATATGACCCGCAAGCATTGTGGCTGAATTTGATGCGATGCACGTACTTATCATATTCAATAAACGCGTATACTTCGTCTACAATGGATCAGTGGTAGATTAAACTGGGAGACAGGAAGAAATGAGGCGATAAAGAGGGTTATTATGATACGCTGTACATTGTTAAACCCTCCAGTCACCGGAGCCAGCGGGAAACGATGACACGTCTTTTCGCCGATGCGAGTGCTAATGATCATTAATTGACGATCGGAATGTAGGTGCGAAATCCAAGGCCTTAATTGATGCGGTCCGTTTCTCCCGCTTCGACAACCGAGCGGGCCCTTATATACCCGGGCTTATTAACTCTAGTGGCGTCCTTTTTTATGCGCGTCAAACCCAGATTTGCATAAAACAAGGAGTGCTCTTGTGCATTCTAATGGATTATTTTTTCTTCCACTGCGTGCTTTTTCGAGGAGAAGGAAACAGTAGGTTTTAAAGTTTTTTGAGTTACAAGTTATTCTTCAATAATTAATGAGTACGAATTTACTAGTTGGCACACATAAATTTACATACAGAAATATCGTAAAAATAAAATATTCATGCAAGGACCTCTTAAGGGGGAAACTCCTATAGACGGTTAAGATCTTCGCTAAAGTTTGTGTCTGGATTAAGAAAAAAGTATAACACTTAGAGCAATGACATTTTACACAAATGTACTTTAGTTAATAACAAATATAATAACATTGAACTATTTTCGATATCTGGAACCAACCTGGTGTAATCAGTGCCCAAACTGGACCCTGCCCTTTATGCAAGTGCAAATGGCGGGCACGATTACGCAAAAACGGATCAATCGATTTTTACAATTTTTTTGTTTTTTTGTTAATAAAAGCTTATAAAATTCTACTTTATGTAAACCTTTAAAATGATTAAAAAAAATTGTTTTTCAATATTTTAATTGCAAAACAATTTTCAAAAATTGTTTGTCAAACTGTTTTTTTAGGTCATAAAACCAGTAAAAAAATTTTTTTTCGCAATTTTAAAGGTTAAAATAGAGTAGAATTTTATAAGCTTTTATTTAAAAAAAAAATTTTCAAAATCGATTGATCCGTTTTAGCGTAATCGTGCCCGCCATTAGCACTTGCATAAAGGGCAGGGTCCAGTTTGAGCACTGATTACACCAAGTTGGTTCCACATATTGAATGTAGTTCAATGATATTTTTTTTCTTATTAAATAAACTACATTTGTGTAAAATTTCATTGCTCTGAGTGTTATTCTTTTTTTCTAATCCACACCCAAAGTTAAGCGAAGATTTTAATCATCTATAGGAGTTTCCCCCCTTGAGGAGGAAAACCACTATAGACGCGCTAAATCGTCAGTCGAATTTGTTCGTTGTTTGAAACAAAACCATCAATGTTATAAGCGGAACATTTTTTTTAGAGGTACAGCTAGATATAAAAAATATATTAAAAAGTTTTTCCGTGAAATTCGGATCCATGCGTCGTACATCATCAGGCAAAGTCAATGCTGCGCTCGTCGAACAAAAAGTGAAAACAAATTTTTTTCGAAAATGTATTATATAGTCCCTGACGTTCTTCAATATCGAAAAACAAAATTTTTTTTTCAAAGTTTTAGTGAAATATGAAAAAAACTTGTTTTTTTTTTCACTTTATTTTTGGAAAAAATAATACTCAAAAAACTTTTTTTTTTAACTTTTCGTCAAGCACTGTAGAGAAAAGTGTTCCCTGCAACTAAAAAAAATTTATAAAAATCGAATGAGTAGTTTTACCACAATGTGTCATACCGTTTCAGAAACATGGTTTTTGAGAAAACGCGTTCAAAGTATTTCGTTTGAAAATAGTTTTTTTTTATTCACCGTAAAATATAGTCAATCAGCAATACCTGGCGCGTTCTTCAGTTCTTCCGATTTTTTAGATAACTGATTCTTTTCGATTCTTTGAAGAGTTTTATCGATGACTCAATAAAAAGAGATTGAAAGCTCAAGCACGTCGAAAATGGCTTACTTGCAGTGCGCTGGAAAATAATTCATTAATCCCTCAGTTTTCGAATTTTCAGTCTGATATTTTACAAGAATACCTACTTTGAAAGAGTTATAGAATACATTTATGTAAAAAAAAAATCAATTTTTGAGCGATCTACAGTGGTTTCCCGCTTAAGCATATGAATTCGTTATTTATATGTTATTTTCTTAGTGTTTTTGAATATCATCATTTAAGTTAACATAGTAAATTGTAAGAAATCACTACACAAATAAATATGAGCTTGGAAAATGAGATTTGGTCAGTGACAGTTAACTGATAGCTTACCGAAAAATATCGATTACACCCCAAAAAGCATTTCCAACGTTAAATTTGGAGGAGAGGGCTCTCGCTTGAAAATGCAACAAAAAATTAACCCAAATATTTCGCATACACTTAGTAAAGGCTTAATTTGATTTGAGAATCAGAGGTGGCAGAACGTGTGTTGTGGGTGTAGAAAAATCCACGACGAAAAGTTCAGGCGTGTGAAAAATCCACACCTGAAATTATAGATTTCGGGTGTGGATTTTAGATGAATTCCACGTATGCGTCATTTCAAATGAAATCCTCCAGGCAGTTAGGGGCATGTCTTTTGTTTGCAAAAAAAATTTTTTTTTTCGTCGAAATTGAAAAAACACGTACTTTTTCTTTTTCCTTGATTTTGAAATCTCTCGTCGTGGGTAACTTTCGAGAATTTGTCTAAAATCTCGATTTTGCGCTAATGGCGCATGTTGATTTTTTTTAAATGCGATAATTTTGCAAAGAAATGACCGATCTTCAAAAACTTTTTCTGTATTTAATTAAAAGGTCTCCGTAGGAGGAAAAATTTGAAAACGTTATCTTTTCAAGAAATTTCATATACATCGTGATTGAAAAAAAAAACTCGTACATTATGCTGCTAGGACCAAAAGTTCCACTTTTCATGGCGAGGCCCGGTGTTGAATTTCAAAGTGCAATCCTGAGGGACCGCCTGCGGTGGTCCCTCGGGACTACGAATTGGAATGCAAGGGTGGAGCTATGAAAAGGGTCTGGTCCGTAGCGCATACAGTTCTTTTTTCAAAAATTTGAATGCCAAAATAAAGCTTTTGTCCAGCCTAAAATAAAGAACATGGTGACTTTTTTTTTGAATCAGTGAAACAACACGAATATAAATGATTTTAGGAACCGTGTTGGGACAAACGACGAAGGCTTCGGGGGGCTTCCCCCCGACTGGGTCAAGGGGCGGAGCCTATTCGTGGGGTTTTGAAAGGGGTGAAGCCCCTTTGCTGAGGGTTCGAATGACCGAGCCTCCGACGAGGTCCATGGGCAGAGCCTTGGTGGGAGTAGGGGTGCGACGCCCCCCATATAAGGCGAAATTTAGTTCGGATAATCAAAAAAATTGAAAATAAATAATACCCCTCCAAAAAAAACTTTAAAAAAGTAAAAAAAGTTTGGCGGCTTTCCAGGGCATAAGTTTTTTATTTCTGTAGTCTACGCATTGCAGAAATGACATTCTCACCATCAAGTACATAGAAATAAATTATTTCTTTCTATGAAATAAAACTTTATGTCTTTTGATTCTTGAAAACTTTCTTGAACAAAAATAAATTATATCACAATGACGGGCAGTCTTTGTTATTTGACATTAACGATCTTCTTCAGTAGCAGCTAATGGCGACAAATACTAAACAGTGCATTAAAATTAACATGTTGAAAACTGATAAGCAACAAATATCAACTTATTATTTCCTTGTGGTTGGTAGGACAAGGCTTCTCAGCTAATGTCCGACTGATATGTAATGTGCTTTGTACATATGGTCGAGCAAGAAATGAAATATTTTTGACATCA
>JAPYZL010033395.1:0-17224 GCA_030522825.1 Platygaster orseoliae | reverse complement strand
GGGGAAAATATTCTCTAAGATATGTACTTTCAGAAAATGCAATAAAAAAATTTTCTATTTTTTTGACCAACGCAAGTGTATATAACCCCTTAAGAAAATAAACTAAAACTAAACTTAAAATATTAGGGAAGATTGTAACTTTTTAAAATTTAGTGAGTTTTTGTGATTTTAAGATAAATAAAATAAATTTCTTCCACATTTAAAATAAAATACATTCATCTGTCTTATTACATAATATCTTGTTTAGAATCTTAAGTATACAGATTAGAAAAATAATTAAAAACAAAACTAAAAATATTAAGGAAGATTGTAACTTTTTAAAACGTAGTGCGTTTTTGTGATTTTTTTTAGCTTTTATTATTTTTTGATTTTGTGACTTTTTGTGATCTTATGATTTTTCGTAATTTTGCGACTTTTTGTGATTTTTGAATAAATAAAATAAATTTCTTCCACATTTTAAATAAAATTCATTTGTCTGCCTTATTATATATCATGTTTAGAATCTTAAATAAACTGATTAGAAAAATAATTTTAAAAAAACTCGAAATATTAATGAAGATTAGAACATTTTGTAATTTGGTAAGTTTTTGAGATTTTTTGTGAGGTTTTATTATTTTTCAATTTTGTGACTTTATGTGATTGTTAATTTTGTAACTTTTCAATTTTTATGAAACTTTGTGGCTTTTAGTTTTTTGTTCCTTTTTGTGTTCTTATGATTTTTTATAATTTTTCGACTTTTTGTGATTTTTGATTTTGTGACTTCCCGATTTTTTTAAATTTCATGATTAGTTGTAACTTTCTGTGATTTTTTGTGATTTTATGATTTTGTGATTTTTTGTAATGTTATGACTTTTTCCGATTTGTGTTTTACAACGTACAAACATTCACTTTTACACATAGGGGAGAGTCAGATAATTTGGGAATATGATTATATTTTTGGTTATAGAATTTTGAATATGTAGAATTTACAGGAATATTATACACTGACGTAAAGAACAAACCACTAACTTCATTGTTGTAAAGGTTCAAGAACAAAAACGATAATTTTCTAACCACGGTTTTCGTTTGAAAAAAATTTTCAACTTCGAATAATGTAGAAAATTATCTGATAATGTGGGAAATTACCTATACCCCTCGAAAAAAAAATTTTCATTGCTATTTAATGCTTGAAACTATCTATGTATTTAGAGTTTGGGAATGGTAATTCTTATCATATTTTCAAATACAATGATCAAGTGTTAGAAAAAAAGTTGATTTCACGATCACGGAAAAAAAATGGAAATCGGCGAAAAAAACGTAGATATATAGGTATGCTTATGCATATATATAATAATAATAATAAGTTTATACTTATTGTATTTTAAAACTAACGGATTTACCACATGATCTAATTTGCCACATTACCCGACAAATCACATTTTTTATAAAATTGCATATCACAAAAACGATAGTAGATTTTTGTAAAAATCAAGTGCAGTTTATTACAATAATCCCGTAGTATAATATCTAGTGTATGTGCTTATTAAAAAAAGTAAAATTGTTCCTTGAAACCTATTTTTACTTAATGTCTTATAAAATTTTTAAGGACACAGTTCAAAACTCTGTCTCTAAGCAAAAAAGTCACACTGGTAGGTGCGTTTCTATAGAACAGAAAATAGTTTTTGGTTAAAAGGAAAACTTCCTATATGCAGAAAATTCAACTGCTTAGGGATAACCCCTATTCCCCACATTACCCGACTTCCCACATTACCCAACTCTCCCGTATAGATAATTCTAATATCACAAGCATTCAAAGAATCCCTCATAACGCGATTCACTCACCAACTACCCTAACAAAATTGCAGTCGTTTCTATTACAAAACCCTCTAACATAACTTCTTCTTTCTTGAGTTCCCATGGCCATCCTTACTTCAGTTTTTTGCATTCACTCACCGAGTTTACTCAGCCTCCGTCAAAGCTCTCTGTGAAAGTCTTTCCTTAGTTCCACGCTAATGTTTGTTCGGGGTTTTCCCCGTCCCTTTTTTCCATCCCGCGAGCTTGTTCGAGAATATTCTTTTCCTTACGGCGTGGCGACTTTAAATGCCCGCGAAAAAAATTCCAAGTCAAAGCGCGTCGTTTGATATCCAAGATAAGTGTGCCTCGAGAATCCGTTGGGGGTCCAAGTGTACGGCCATGCGTCACTGTCTTCGGACCTGGTTTTCTTCGCTCGCTATACTTCTTTGTTTGGCTTTTTCTCCGGCGAGAAAACTCGTGTTGTAATGCCGAAATTGCTCGTATTGTGGACAGAAACGCGAGCCGTTCGGCGCCAAGTCTTGCTGACCCAGACGCGAAATTTAAAGGGGAGGCCTTCGAGGCAACTTGATAGCGTTGAAGCTCAAAGTTCGCTTCGCCAGAAGTTTGACGTGCCACTCCGACTTACGGATATAAATCGAGTCGATTGTTGAAACCTTCCGATCATTCGCATTGTGATCGATTGATCGATGAATGTGAGAGAGTGTGCGTGTTTATTTTTAGCGTAAGTTGTAGGATTTTCGAGGAACTAGTTTGAATTAGGGAATTTTTACTAATGCAATTTTACATACAAGCATTTTGCATTCTTAAGTATGTTAAGAACTCTGAATAAACAGATTTACATTTTTTTATAGTTTTATGGAACCCACTTTTTCTTGCTTTGTCATCAATGGCTCCTTAATGACATCATATTGATGACAACAGAATTTTCTACAATGGCTGACAATGTCACAATAAACAGATTGATTTCCACTCACGCTGCGTCAATGTAAAATATTCATTGGGATTATTAATCGATACAAAAGACGATCATCTGCCAGAATTCAAAGAGGAAAATAGGAATCTATAAAGCAACATAATATTACACACTTGTGTACAACCAGTACATCGTTACACAGTAAAAATTAGAATCCTTCCCTTTACGTCAGGTACCAATTTGCTTGATACTGTCTGAGGAATGGAGAGAAATTAAATAGAAATACATCTTGAACACGAAGCTCAAAATACAATACACAATGTGTATGTTCATCAAAATCAAAAACAGATCCAAGGTGAAGACGTATTAAAAAACTTGAGAATAAAAGTTTAAACCAACATACATTCACACACTTGCACGTACCTTGAGTCACACAGTTAGGATTGGACTGCATTCATTTCGCACAGTATACCAACAACGGTTTAGTACTGTCTGATGAATCGATGAATGCAGACAAATTTTACGGTGCTGACACGATCCTGAGGTACAGTCCAGACTACTATACGAATACGAAAAGCGTACTGCCGCGGAGCACCTAGCGACAAGACGCTGAACCTTATCAGCTGACTTCGGTTTCGAGGCTAGCAGCATAGGAAATAAGTGCACACGCATTCCTCAACGTTCATACAGAAATTTAGCAAGCAACAATTAGTTTGAAAAAATTTTTTGAAATGTGCGTCATAGAAAGTTAGATTAAACCGATAGTATATTATTTCATTTCGAGTGTAAAATTTTTACCAAACTCATAAATAATTTTAAATATTGTGATAGTATCATGATGAATCAGCTAACAACGTTTTTTTATGAATGTCACAATTTAAGTCGTATTGTGGGAATGTGTTATATAATTATGTTATAATATATATTACACTCAAGTGGTTCTTATACTATTATTCGAGAGAAAATTTCTGATCCCGTGGTAATTTTCTCGCATTATAATTATATGGAATGAAGCAATTTTTTGTTTTACTTTTTAAACAAATTAAAATAGTATACCAATAACAGTTTATGAAATAAACAAATTTAAGTTAATTTTATCAAGATTATATTCCATTTTCCGTGTTTCTAACATGTATTTGTATATTTCGCTTTTTAAATTATGCAGGCTTTCGTTTTTTTTTTTCATCGATTTTGCCGTTCTTTTGAAATTTCAATTTATGTTTGTTGTGCATTTTTCGTATTTTTTGTCTTACTTTTACAATTTCATGGAATTTTTTTGTTTAAAACAACGAAAGTTGCAAAATCTTCTGTTTGGTTTTAAGAAAACAAACATTATATATATTTTAATATAAATATAAATAAAATTTTATAAAATTTTGAAAGTTAAAAAATTGCTAACGTGGAATAATAGTTAAAAAACATCAATAATTATTTATAATTGTAAGTATAAAAGGTAATTTTTCTGTTTTCGTTAATTATTACAAAAAGCAGTAATAAACTGTTGCGGGATTTAATGAAATGATTATTTTAAAATCGTCAATTCAATAAAATATAGAATTGTTAATACAATATATAATATAATGAAGTTGTTATACAAACTGTCAAAAATTTCAAACAACTTTTAAAATACTTTAACGCTTGTAAAAAAATGTTCAAAACTGTATTATTCAAACAGTTGAAACTATCGTAACTGCTAACAACTTCAAAAATTTCTATTAACATCTATAAAAAATGTATTATTGTTAAAACAGCAAGAAGGCAAAAAAAAACTTTCACAACTTCAAATAAGCTCGTCGAACTCTTCTCACAAGAATTCACTCTGGTTTTTTCGAAGACGTGCATTCCAAACTAATCGAAGTACGAAGAAAAAAAACTCACCTCCATTCCCTCGTCAAATTGAAATTTTACTAAAGTTTCCCATGCTAAAATTACACTTTTCATGCGCGACGATCTGCAAATCGTGCTTTTATATGCGGAAAAATTTTTCATCCCTACGAGCCTTTTCACTGCAGTGAGCTCTTTTTTCTGCCCTACCTTTACGTGATTATCCCAAAGCTACTTTATTGACGACTTTGCGCCGGGACGAATTTCGGAAGCGATAAAGCTCTGTGAGAATCGGAGCGCTGCGAGAATTCAACTATCTTTATCCATCCTGTTAAAAACATTGCACCATATGAAAAAGATATTTAAACACTGTAAAAAATGAGTTATACGACAGTTTGATAATCAGTACTTGTTAAAGTGTACTTAATTTCGAGTAAGTCCTAAAACCGATCGCCAATAGGACCTCGTTGATCCCAAAGTTCAACACGGCCAAGTTCGTTCACCATGTATCAGAGAGATGTACAGATATTCGTTCAAGTAAAATTTATGGCGTTATGGAGGACTCTGAAAATTTCATTAAACTGTCACAGCGTGCGACCATTTCTCAGCGTAAATGGTAGTTGAATTGCCCGATTGGGATTTGCACTAATGTACTATGAACGAAGGACAAAGGGCATTATCATGCGAATGAGATGTGAATCGGCGCTTCCAAGATGCATTCAACAAGATGAAATGACCGATCGATTTTGCTTGAGGTTGATGTTATAATTACATATACACTTATCCTTCGATATTTGTCCCTCTGTCAGTCTTGTCCGTCAATTTTCAAATGTTTGTTTAGGACTGTGTGGCTCCAAGGTGAATCAGGTTTTCATAGTCGACACAATAGACACACATTTTTTCCACCGGCCCATTTCGAAGAAACAAATATCGAAGGATGAGTGTAATATCCTTATTAAGATATTTCACGAATCCCATCTACGCAATAACTGCTAAGTCGTCTCGCCATGACGTGAAATAAAATTGAATAACATTTTTTTTTTCTTTTGCAAATAGAGTTGACAATTTTTGGGATTTAAAAGTCGCTGAGACAAGCGCAGGTGGCTTGACGTCGGAGAAAGCGAAGCCGGAAAAATTGCATTTCTCTTGCTGGCCCGCTGAAAGCGCTGGCGCCTTTTTCTTTCTTTCCCACCGAGTCAATTCTCGATTTTTTCTCGGCGGCGGTTGCAAATGCTAAAATACGAGCGCGAATCTGAAAGAGCTGCGAAAATAATGACGGGCTTTTTCACTTGGAACTACTTTCGGAAGCGTGGAAGTCCTGATCCCGCGAATGAATATATATGTATGTAGCCCTTGGACTCGCGATATCCTGAAAAATGTCGACGATTAGATTGAAATTGCTGACTGGGAATTTTCAGCTTTTACCTTTGCTGCGGAAAATTCGTACTCGAAATCTTCTCGTTTTGGGAAGAATCTGGAAGAGTTTCCGTAAGGGTTTGTAACGTTTCCATCTCATCACCTTTATCAAAACGGAAAATAAATCATAACATCCTTTCTTTATAATGTTGGTAAAGGTAAAAAAAATCAACAATACATCTCTAAGACCGAAAACGAAATATCCATATGTAATAATAATAATAATAATAATAATAATAATAATAATAATAATAATAATAATAATAATAATAATAATAATAATAATAATAATAATAATAATAATATATCGCAATGTCTCCTTATTAATAACAACCTTCCACTCAATTCCAATACTATTACCAAAATTAAACAAATCGTGTCAATAAAAAACTCAATTCAAATTGAAAAAAATCAATCACAGATATTCAGACATATGTATTTCAAAGTCTTCAAGAATAAACCCTCGCGATCCCTCGTTCCATGGAATTCCATGGAATTGACGTGGAATTCCATGGAACGACGTGGACTAGAGACAAAGAGCTAGTCCACGCCAATCCATGGAATTCTATGGAACGAGGGACCACGAGGGAATCCATGGGAAAATTCATCTCTCCCGAACTGAAACTAAAAATAACGACGCCGATATAAATAAAAAATAAAAAGCACTTCCCCGTCACCAATCACCGAAAAAATCCATCACTTGACCCCACACTTACCGCACTTGAGGGGTGGCGGTTCTATATGTGGTAACTGACATTTTATACATTTCTCAGGAGGAGAAAAAAATGTTACTATTCCTATAATTATTAGAATAAAAATCTGAAAAAATTAAAAGGAATTGTTTACACAGATTTTAATAAATTATTAACGTTTGAAAAACATACAATTGAAAAATGAGAACGTTGCTAAAATTTAAAGTTAGAACAGTGGTAACTGCAGGGATAGTGTTCGTTCTATATGTGGTAAGTGACATAAGATCCAGGTAAAAAGATTCTAGCTGCATTAAAATCAAACATTTTTCTTTCATTTGATTCACGATTACTTGCAAGTAGTCACGTAGTTCTGGGGGGATTTAAGTAATCATTCTTTGGAGGCCTTCCTGTTTTTCATCGCTGAGACTCTTTTTCGTGGCAAGTGAGATTTCGAAGTCTGTCAGGTTTTTCATCGATTTCCCTGTCGAAAAAAGATTTTTTTTTTTTAAACGTAGATGAGCTTGTACAACAAAACCAAAACTATAAGAATTTTTGACAAACTACTGGTACCTACTACAATATGTTAATACAAAAAATGTGTTTAAACAATGAGTTCAAACAAATTATTGCAGGTTTTTGTTTGTACAAAATATATGTGCTTTTCATGTTTTTTTAAGATTCTGAACAAAAATTTAACGATATTTTTGCAAAATTGCTATGTTGAAACAATTTATTTGAACAAACTATTGAAAAACTTTGTTTTGTCAATATTGTATGCATATATTTTTCATAATTTTGTTGGTCACTGATAAAAAATTCAACAGTCCTACTAATCAATGATTTGTTTCAAACAATTTGCATAAAAAATTTTTTGTAGAATTTAGTTTTTACAAAAGATAAGTATATTTCAGTTATCTGCGTTGCTGAACGAGAATCGGATATTTTTCTGGAAAACAAATTTTTCTGAACAATTTTTTCGAACAAATTCATTTCACACTGCCTTCAACGTGCCCCTGTTAAAGATGTTAAAACACTTGAAAGAAAAATCAGTGAAAGAACGCTTCAAAAAGATCTTTCCTGGAGAACCTGCCTCCATGCGCGTATCCAAACAGCACTCGAAAAACTTAATTTCGTGGTGTTCAATAAATAATGTTCAATAAATTTTTCCACATTCACGTTTTCACAACCAATGATGACCCATTAGAGCTGACACTTGACTGTTTTCAGAAAAAACAAAGGAAAGAACCGACCACGAGTAGAACAAAGCACGATCCTCACGTGTATTCAAATGGGCAGTTACCATTACCACATTTAGAACGAACAAGAGGCATGCAGATACCTTATCCTCGTTTTCGAAAATCGAAAAAAAAAATGACGAAACCCAATTTCATCAAAATTTTCATAACATCGTGTGCTCCTGGACCTAATACTTCGGAAAATGCAAAATAACGATTTTTCGAAAAAATGTCAGTTACCACATGTAGAACCACCACCCCTCACTTTCGGATGATCGATCTACTCCTGTTGAATTCGTCAATTTCCAATATGGCTGAATATCGACCACACATCGACTTCCAAAATGGCCTTCTTCTCCATTTCGGGGAAGAAGCCTACTGCGCATGTGCGCATTACGATCGACGGTCACGCGACCAAATCGATCTTCAAGTTACAGGTTTTTCATAATTTGAAGCAGATCAGAACAGAAACGTCAGACCAATTTTGCAGATTTTTTTTTGGTTGCATTTGTTGAGAATGCGAGATGAATTTCGATGGCTCAGTTAAATTTGCGAAGAATCCGAGCTAATCTTGGCGCTAAGTTTTTAAAGAGCAGTGAAACGTTGTCGATGTCAGGGATTGGATGGGATTTCAGCTCACTGGTGGTCTGATTTGAATACCAGTTCTCGTGATCCGGAAAAGGTTTGCTACTGCCGTGCAGTTTGCATGGCAAAACCGAGGAAATCTGCTATTAGTCTGAGCCGTGAATTTACGTATTTAGCTCTTCTGCATCGCAGACAACAGGAGATTATTCGTATTAACGAGCAAAGCTAAGAAATTAAAATACTGAAAGAATTTAATTTCCTCTTCGTGTGTTGGTCGGAATTATATTCTGAGTGAAACGATTTGATAACTTTTGGTCAAGCTATTCTAAAATGAAAGCAAAATAGTATTTTAATGATTGGGTGAATGTTTTTGGCTCAGATTTCTTGAAAAAACCACAAAAAATTGGATTCGCAGGCGTCTGTTTAACTATTATAATTTTTTTCAGAATTTCAAACAGCGTAGAACACTAAAAGAAATAATTTGTTTATAACCAATTCGCTTAAAAAAAATGTAAAAAAAGTTTTTCCATTAATTTTCCAGCACTTTCGTAAATTGCACTTAAAAATTGCACTTAAAAAATTTAAATATCAATGTTACTCTTTAAAAAAAACCTAAGTCACAAGTCGAAAGTTGAGTTAAGTTATGTTAGGTTCCTAACTAACATAACTAAAAAGATAATAAACTGATAAATGTACTTACAATGAGTCAAGATAACCAAAATACACAATTCCACATTATTCTTTTCATTTGTTACAGAAGACGGCGCCCAAGGATCATCAAAACCCACCGAAAAAACTCGTCAAAGACCATCTAGATGGCTTGGAACCACAAAATTCATCTCTCCCCCGATTGCAAATCCCCCGTTCCACCGTCAAACCTACAATCCCAAACGATCTCGATCCAAACATAGCTCTAAACCACCGCGTTTATAACGCCCGCGGAAGATAACAAACCCGTGCTCCTCATAAAGATGCATCCCCAATAGCGCCATTTAACGTATTATCGAAATCCCCGGAAAAAAAACTAGTGCCGAAAAAACAGAGGAAATATACGAAAATGGGAAGCTCGCCTCGGAGCATGACGAAAGCCCGAAAAACGCGGTACAAAAATGCCCGATGATCGCCGGAATAAACAATGAAGGTGAAATGAATAATTCACTTTTTCACCGCGGCCGCGGTTACGGAGTGTCGCGATTGCGGAGATTCTCGCTTGGAAGAGCGCTCTGCCTTCGTTGCCGATAAAAAAAAGGGACGAGAAAAAAAGTCGCGGCGAATGTGCAATTGGAGAGAATGGACGAGGACGGCAGCCGGCATTACCGGGCATACGAGGGCTTCAAGTCCGCGAACAACGGCAACACGTCGTCCCTGAAAAAGGGCCACGATTCGTCAAAGGCGAAATCCGCGCAAAGCAGATGCTTTTGCTTCGGCGGCAGCTCGGATAAAGCACGCCGACACTCCTTCCTCAAAGGGTTCATTATAAATCTCGGTATCTGCGCGCTCCTCGTGGCCTACACTCTTTTAGGGAGCTTCATCTTCCTCGCCATCGAGAGCAACACCGAGAACCTTCATCAGAAAACTCTGGCCACGACCATCCCCGTAGGTGGTCACGCGTCGAGGAAGAACATCACGCTTTGGATGAGACAGGTGAGGAGTTTGGGATTTTTTCTTTGTCTTTGGGTGCTTTTGGATTACGAGGATGATTGTTCGTATTTGGAGAAAGGGTTTGGGAGAATAAATTAATTTTTTCTCATTTCAAAAATATTCTTCTGAAAATGTTTGAGAGAGTCTTTTTAGGGAAATCTTTCTCGATATTATTTTCTGGAAGATCTGTGGGAAGAATAAATGTTTTTAGAATATTTTTACTTTTAGAGCATGATAAAAAGTCAATCTTATTTAAAGATGCAAGAAAATGAAGGGACAACTTGAATTTTAAAAAGTATCTTTAATTCAGTCCATTTTCAAATTTACTTTCTAGCAAGTAAGTCTTAAATCTTAAATCAAGAATGATTTACTAAAATTATTTTGAATCTACTTAATTTAAGACATTCCTGCTTGAAATTATTCGTGAACATCTCCTAAATTTAAGATAATATTTGAATTTCAAAACGTGGCTTTATTTTGTTGCATCTTAAAATAAGATTCAATTTTTACAGTGAAAAATATTATGTGGTTATTCGGAAAATGATAAATTCTAATGTGAAATTATTAATGATAAGTAATAAATAATTTCATCGATAATCATTTGAAATGGATAATAAATTAATTGATTATGATAGCTATTTAGAAAGCTATATAGAAATTCATAATATCAGAAGACCCCTGAAGTGATATAATAATGATAAAATAAATATAAACATAAATATAAAAAAATTAATGGATTTTTTCTCATTTTGAAAAAATTCTTCTGAAAATGTTTGGGAGAGGTTTTTTTCGGGAAATCTTTCTAGATATTATTTTCTGGAAGATCGGTGGGAATAATAAAAGTTTTTGATATACTTTTGGAACTCCAAAATTCAAGGACGACTTGAAATTTTAAAAGGATCTTGAATTCAGTCCATTTCCAAACTCACTTTCAAGCAAGCAAGTCTTAAACCAAGAGGATATGTCTTCAGTCAAGAATGATTTACTCAAAATATATTGCATCTTTTTGGTTTAAGACTTTCATGCTGGAAATTAATCGCGAACATTGCCTAAATTTAAGACACTATTTGGATTTCAAAATGTGCATTGATTTTGTTACATCTTAAAAAAAGATTCAATTTTGACAGTGAAAACTATTATAGTTATTCGGAAAATTATTAATTCTAATGTGAAATTGTTAATGATATATAATAAATAATTTAATCAATAATCATTTGAAATGAATAATATGTTAAATGATTAATATAGCTACTCAGAAAGCTACATAGAAATTTGTAATATGAGAAAACCCTTCAAGTTGTACATAAAATGAGAAAATAAATACAAAAAAAAATATAAAGAAATTTTCGAATTTTTTCTTATCTCAAAAAAATTCTTGTGAAAACGTTCAGGGTGGTTTTTTGGTGGAATCTTTCTCGATATTATTTTCTTAAAAATGTGTAGAAATATTAAAAGTTTTGGAAACACTTTGACTTCTAGAGCATAGAACTATGTAGAAGCTAATGAAAAATGAATAAATTATTATAGCTCATCGGGAAATAGTCAATAATAAATTAAAATTTTTATTTATAAATAAGAAATAATGTATTCACTAATCATTGAAAATTATTAATGAAAAAAAATTACTTTATATCGTTATTTAGAAAGCAATATACAAATTCGTAATTTTATATATTCGCGACTTTATATTCACGAAAATCAGGCTTCATTGTATTGAATACGTACATGAAAAATGTTTGACCTTAGGGGCCGTTCACATATTATGTAACGCCCTGAAGGGGGGGGGGAGGGTCGAACGGTTTGTTACGAAGTGTTACGAAGGGGGAGGGAGGGGCACATTGACTGCGTTACGTAACGTCGAACAGATACTAAAATAATTACCAATAGTAAAAATTTGTTACTTTACAGGGGCGGGGGGAGGTGGGTAGTGAGGTTTGTTACGTTGTGTTACGACTAGGGGGGGAGGGGTCAAAAAAGGTCGAAAAATGCGTTACGTAATATGTGAATTGCCCCTTAAACTGCAAAATTTACGTATCTTTGAAACTCTGAAAAGTATTTAATTGAAAAATCTTATTACTAAAACGGTATCGTCAAAAATTAAAAATCATAAAATCTTATAAGATACATATTTTCCGAAGTATTTCAGAAATTTTCTGAAATGTCCGTATTTAATGTGATTCGTACAATTTTGTAGTAATTATTGGTATTTGAACAGATTTCTTCTATTTTTATGATTCTATTTACAAATTTTTAGGATTAATCAAAAGAATATTATACATTTTTAAATCAACTTTTTCAAACGCACAATAGAAAACTTGAATTCAAAATTATGAAATATTTTATATTTATGAACGAGCTTTTTTCCATATTTCCAATGATAAACAAATAAAGTTAAAAGTAATTTGTCGTTTAATGATTTTATTTCAAGAAAAGTATACCTTCATTAAAAAACCTCACATTTAATTAATTTTTAAATAATTTAATTTATTTCTTTTAATTTAATTCCTAATTTTAAATTTTTTAATTTTAATTGAATTGAACTCCAATTCAATCAATTACATTTAATTTTTTTTCTTTGTTATTCTTCCTTCCATTTTTTCTAGTAGAAAAATTAACGTCAGATATCTCAAATTGTCTTATTAATATATAAAAAAACTCAGTTCTTTGATTTAAAAAACTTCAGACGATAATTATTTCTTAAAAAAAACTTTTTTTTCAGTTTTGATATGATTTCCTAACAACTTTTTATAATCATATAATAAACATTAGAACTTTCAGAAAATTACTACAAAATCAATTTTGGAAATATTATGCATTCATATTAAAACATAAAATAAGTCAATTTTTTCTAAGTTCATTTTTACTTATTAAATCTTAATGTTTTTACAAAAACCAGTTCATTTGGCGAATTTTTCGCTTTCAAAATAAGTAGTAACATTTCAAACTTGAAACGGTAAAATAAATTTTTAATTCAGGCAATCAAATTTTATCAAACTAATAAAATTTGTTCCAGTCAAAAAAATTTGCGTTTCCGTTTAACTTGAATTTTTGTGTCCAAACTAAAAATATTTTACAGTTAAAAAACATTTTTTTAACTCAAATAAAAATTTCCATTATTAACGATCTTTCACAGCTAAATAAAAATAAACAACTCGTTTTCTTTTTTCTTTTTTCAAGCTTTCAGCTTCTTTATTGGGCTCTTTTCAGGAACTACATTTACATTAAAATAATTTGTTCATTAATGTTCAAATCAGACACTATCTAACAATAAAATCTTTTTCACTTACAAAATGTTAAAATGAGAAAATGAATATTAAACTTTGAAAGTAAAATTAAATTTTTAATTCAGGCAATCAAATTTAATTAGACTCTAACAATTTATGTTTCAGTTTAAAAAATTAACGTTTCCGTTAAACTTGAATTCGTGCGTTCAAACTAAATATATTTTGCAGTTAAAAAAATTTTTTATCTTAACTAAAGTTTTCCATGATTAACGATCTTTTGAATCTGTATAAAAATAAACAACTCAATTTCTTCTTCCTTTTTTCAAGCTTTCAGCCTCTTTATTTGGCCACCTTCAGATACTACATTTACACCAAAATAATTTGTTAATCAATATCTCAATCAGATAATATCTAACATTAAAATCTTTTTTAACTTACATAATATTCAAATGACAAAATAAAATGAGTTGTTCATTTTATCTAGCTCCAAAATATCGTAAATCATGGAAATTATAGACCATAATCAAGGAAAATTATTTAACAACTTAACTAAAAATTTATTCAAGTAAATAAAATTCGTTTTTCAGTGTTGAAGTATAAAGTACCTCAGTTTTTTCAGATACTTTTTTCGCCTCGACCTACCCCCCCCCCCCCTTTCACCCCCAACCAAAGTAATCAAAAAACAACTCCCTAAACATAATCCCAAAGAACCAGCACAAAACAATTACGTTTTTTCCGAAATTGAAAGCGCAGATGAATTAAGGCCGGGGTTTACGGTGCGAAATTCGCAAAGTAAACGTAGCGACCCGCGCGATAATTAAGGCAGCCTTTTTCGTTTGTGCGATTTCCTTGGTAATGTGAAAAGAACATACGCGTATACGTTCGCTCGCGCAACTAATTAGACACTTTTTCCATTGTTGGTCTTAATTTGACGCCACCCAACAGTATATCTTGGCAACTCTTTGTGGGTGTTGTACCCTTATAGACGTTTCTCCTTTTACGGTTATTCCTGAAGCAGGGCTTTGAAACACGGCTCATTAATCTTAATTAACTGGCAGATGACGCAAGAGGCGCGAGCTCAAGCGGTGGAGAAAATATGGGAGCTCACGGTGGATCTGAATATACTGTATCGCGAGAACTGGACGCGCCTGGCATCTCAGGAGATCGCGCGTTTCCAGGATCGCCTGGTGAAAACCATAGCGGCCGACATGATGGCCGGTCCGAGCCCGGGAACGTACGCCGGAATTTCCAGCGACGACGGCGGCGTCACCGGCCGACGGGTCATTGACTACGAGTGGAACTTTGCCAAGGCATTCCTTTATTGCCTCACTGTGGTCACCACGATAGGTGAGTCGCATGCATTCTTTTTGTTTCTTTAGTTAAAGTCTGTGCAACACTATACCGTTGCACTTACGTTGCAATTTTTTATCAAGTTTGTAAATGGTGCGACAAAATATATATATATATATATACTGTACATATAATGTTCAACCCCTGGAGAGGACCTGAGTTTTGGGTCGAAAGCTTGGAATATAAAAAGAATAAAGAGAAACTGGAAGAAAAAGAATCGGTTTTTTGGAATAACATCGTCCAACGTTGCTCTGGGTGAATGAAAAAATAGATAAGTCTTACTATCCCAGGTAAAAATGAGTAGATATCTGGAGATGTGCAATAGATCTCTGGATATCTGTAGAAGATCTTTAGATATCTATTATAGATGTCTTTAGATCTCATTTGATCTTGTAATAGATAACCGTAGACTTATATAGATTCACAAAATATATATATATATATATATATATATATATATATATATATATATATGCTGTACATATGTGACGCGATCTGAGAAAAGGGACCTACTGTCCAAAAAATCGATTTTAGGATTATGATCGATTCTATCAGTTGTATTACTAATCTTTAATTGACACAATATGAAATTCCGAAATTATGGTTCTTTAACACATGGGCTTAAATGGCAGTTCAACGCCTTCCACAGCGCGCCGTGTAAACTTTCACTTTTGCCGAGTAGGTCCCTTTTGTCGGATCGCGTCACATATAATGTTCAATCCCCGAAAAGGACCTGAGTTTTGGGTCGAAAGCTTGGAATATGAAAAGAATAAAGAGAAATTGAAGGAAAAAGAATCGGTTTTTTGGAATAACATCGTCCAACGTTGCTCTGGGTGAATGAAAAAATAGATAAGTCTTAGTTAAAAAACATATATGTCCTACTATCCCAGGTAAAAATGAGTAGATATCTGGAAATCTACAATAGATCTCTGGATATCTGTAGGAGATCTCAAGATATCCAAGATATCTATAGATCTCATTTGATCTTGTAATAGATAACCGTAGACTTACATATGGTAGATCTACATGTAGATCTCTGTATATCTACTCGTAGATCATCACCATAGATTCTTAAAGATGTACTACCAGATATCCGTATATCTTCGTAGATCTCCTTGTAGATCTCGGTTGATTTCTATAGTTCTGTTGGTAAATCTATGAAGATCTTCATAGATCTATTTGTTGATCTCGGTCATTTCCATGAATCTGCTGGTAAATCTATAAAGATCTTTATAGATCTGTAAATTAATGCATGTCCAAACAAATATTTTTCCATTTATGCAGAATTTTCCACTTGGTTAGTGCTACATTTCCTAAAAATTTCCCAAAACACTTTCGTTTCACAAATTTTCTCAACTCCCGTACAATGCACTGAAAACCCCACATTTACCTCGCTCCCAAAAATGTTTTTACAAGATTCACCACAAGTTTCATACGCCATATCGCACAGACCTTTAATGGAATTTCTTCAAATCTTAGTAAAATTGCACCGCGTCATATCAATCTCCTATGAGAAAAGCATACCGAGTTTCTCTCCGCAAAACTTTGAAGCAACCTGCTCTCTCACGGTAATTACAATGAAATCGCTTAATTAGCAAACGTTAAGAAAACGACGTTTTCCTCCGAAGCACTTTGCGAATCCGTGGGACAAGCACGAACCGGTTTCGAGCTGAACTGCCATCGCTTTATGGTGAATACGTCGGGAAAATTGTTAACTCGAAGCTCAGGGATTCAAAAAGTTTGCGAGTATTTGAATAGCGCTATGGGAGTGTCCCTTTGATGCTTAAGTGGTTCCCTGTTCGTTTGACGAGCTCCGAAAACCATTTAGCGAGGATTTTGTTTTTTGTGTATCTTTGTAAATTAACATGCGATCGATGCAAAAACCAATTCTCGGGATGGCGATCTCTCCCTCCCCCTCCCGCCTCACCTGTTTTGAAAAGTAATACATAAATTTTTGGTGTATTGTTAACATTGTGCATATATTTATTGTGAATACAGATTTTTGTGTAGTGGTCCATTGTGCATAATTATATCAACTTATAATAAGCAAACTTAAATTTATATACGGTTCTTAAGAATGCAGTTATTGATAATAATTATATAATGATAATTTGTACATAATTATGAAAAAAGTGATTCAGAAATACTTGACAATTATTCCAATACTTGCATGTGTTGCTGATCTGTATCTATAGTGATTTTTTTTATTATAAAAACATTTAAAAATTTTATAAGATCGACCTTATAAAACCTTTATAAGAAAAGTTTTTTTTGTGAAATTCTGTTTCTCGTAGAAATTTTTAGAAGAGAATTTTTTCATTAACATTCTTTTCTGTATTAAAAATTTGTTTTATAAAAAATTTTACTATTCATAAAATTGTTTCAAAATAGATATTTATGCTACAAGGGAGAAAAAGGATGATTCCAACAAGTGCAAAGTTTGGGCACGATCGAAGCGAGTGCGCAATTGCACTCGTTGGAATCATCCTTTTTGTCTCGTGTAGCATACAATATTTTTTCCCATGCATGTGTAAAAGTGGCCACTTCATT
>JAPYZL010033390.1:0-21826 GCA_030522825.1 Platygaster orseoliae | reverse complement strand
TGCCGCAGCAAAATAACTGCTTCCGCAGCGAAACTGATTCGTAAAATATGGCACAATGGAAATGTTCGTTAGCTCAACGAATCTGTTTTGCTGTGTATTTCTGTCAAAGTAACTATTTTTTTTAGTTGAACCAGGTAACTTTTTCGCTCTGCTAACGAATCTAATTTGCTGAATGAACTTATATTTCTTGCAAAGGTAACATGTTCGATTCGTTCATTGAGACGATTTTATTTTTTCAATTCACGAATCAAAACTGTAACATCGAAGGTTAATTCCTTAAGGCCAACCAGTAACATTTTTTACAAAAGCAATTTCAGCTCCGCAAAACCGATTGATCAAATTCGTGGCACATGCGTATAACTTCTACGGAGCCTACAGACCTGATTCGTTGAAAAAGCAATTACATCCTGCTAAACTAATGAATTGAATTTTTTGTATAAACAAATAATATCTACCGAGCTCAAAAATCTGATCCATTGTGAAAGCAACAATAATCTGCAAAAACTATGAATAGCATTGGCTGCTTAAGCAAATCGATTTCACCGAGCTTGAGTATCAGAGTTGTCGGATGAATGAGAAAATTACTTTGAATAAACGAATTTGGATAATTGATTTAGAAGACTTATTTCGCATAGCAGTAAATGAATTCGTTGAGTGATTGAACGAGTTTCGCATGACTGACCAATTGGATTCGTTGCGTTGAAGACGAAGTAAGCAAGATCGACGTACTGAATTCTTCTAGGAGGCAGTTGAATCCCGCAGCTGCAATGGAGCGAAATAGGAAAGGCAACTGATTTCACTTCTATAGGTTATATTTTACTTAAGAACAGTATGCTATACTTGATTGAAAAACCTATTTATTGATAATCTTTTCAAAAATAGCACATCTTGTATCACAGGACAATCAGCGTTTATACTTGTGCGATGTGTTTACTCCTGCAGTTTACTCCCTTCACTCGTACGCAAATTTTCGCATTCGTGAAAACGCTCGTTCAGGTCCTTTTATACAAAATGTACTATTCCACGTTAGATAACACCTCAAAAGAAATGGGACACTGAAAAAATCATAGAAAATTTCTGAACTATTTGTCGAAATTTGAGATTGATTCAGTTGCGTGTCACCCACGTCAGCCTAATAAAGTACACCTTTTAAAGGGCACCTTCATTTATAAATAATTTTGTTAGTTGCAAGTTAGAGATATATGTGACTCAGAAACATTTATCTGAATTTTTTTTGAAATAAAGCCTAAGAGATAAACTTTGTCGACATTCAGAGAAATCGAAATTGAGACCGTTATTAATCGAATAATTTATATTTATTTTTGACAGTTACCCTTACATAACAATAAAAAAAATCCTTCTTACTCTAATTGCCACATTGAGATGATTTGAGCTTGCAAAATAGAGGTTTTCGTTCGAAACAGTTAATTTTTTATTATATCTACCGGCTTTCTTCTGTCAAAATACTATGTTACAAGATCGAAAGGTTCAATATCACGCACAACTTTTTTTATAATAATTAACTGAGAGAACCTGTATGAAAACGCTATGGTGCCAGACTTTTTTAATAAAATGAAAATTATTTATAATAACATTTCTACTCAAATTTAGCTTTCAGGATTGCTACTCACACTGGTTTCATTAAGTTCTTTGTATAACTGTGGAAGGCTATTAAACGTAAATAATTTAATAATTTTTCGTAACACACAAGCACAATAGTACTTTACCTTTCTAGGATCATAAAATCGTTTTCCACGAGTTTAAGAGTTGCGACCTGGGGCGAAGCTTATGACTTTAATTACGCGAGTGGGGAGATGATTATAAGTGTAAGTCATGTACGATATTTTACAGTACGAGTATGGTAATGACATTTTTGTAACGTGAAACGTTACGGTAAGGTAATCGTGACCGTACTAGTACTGAAAAAGTTTTCATGCAAAAAATTGCAATTGAAAGACTGGCGAACATGTAAATTGAAATTTACATGAGTATTTTGAATACTAATCGAAGAGCAAAGCATTATGTGATAATTGATTCAAGGTTACTTAAAAAACGAATTAAGGCAAGAAATATGTGTTTATTGAACTATATTTTGAGCTTTGATAAAATTCAATTTAACATACGCTCATCCATTTTTGTTCGAATACGAGATGTTATGAAATTTATTTGTTAGGTACATTATAATTCACTTGTAGCACCTTTTCTTATATTACAAAACCTTATTTTAGGAAAACGCATGTAGGGGAGAGCGAGGTACAGTAGGTATAGGTAACATGTGCAAATTGATCCTGATACTATGAAAAAGGCTTTTTTAAACGTCATTGACCAGAAAACAATTGTGAAATACAAGTATCATTAAAATAAAAGTATATACAATAAGCTGAATAGTGACTTATTGCATGACCTACTGTACCCACATAGTCGGGTACAGTAGGTCAAAAAACAATTTTTTGAAAAATCGGTAAGAAAATCTAGAATTTTTGTTTAAAAAAAAATGGAATATCACCGCGAGAAGTCATACATTCATAGCCACTTTCATTTATCTGTTAATCAATTTTTGCTTGTGCACAAAAAATTAAAATGCAAAAAATGACCTAATGTACCCCGCTCTCCCCTATAATTTCACATCAGTGAAAAAGGCTGTGAAAAACAGCACGTTCCGGTATACGAAAACAGTATCGCGCGCTTATAAATTAATACCAAGAAACATTTAAAGTAAAAATTACTCTGAAAATTTTGTAGGTCTGGGGTGTTTTGACAATTTAATCACTTTTACAGCAATTTTTGACACTTTTCTGATGTTTTGCAATTTTTTTAGCACTATTGGTACCATTTGCATAAAATATAATGAAATTAATCTAACTTACAGAGCCATACTCTGTGAAATTGACTCGGATGTTAATAAGTCGCAGACTTACAAAATTTACAGGATAATTTGTACATACTTACAACTTTTTTTCGTGAATAATACAATTGAACAAATTTAAAGTTTCATTAAGTTTTGAATTTAAAAAAGGTTCAGTTCAATTGTAAGTGTCTTTAACTTAATAATTTTAATTCATATTTATACAAATAATAGTACTCTTTTATCTTAACAGTCATATATTACTCTAGATTCGTTACTCTTAAAAACACGTACGACTTTCCATCAGCACATCTATGCAAATATGATGGAAATGGATCCCACAGATCTTCGTGACTGATGCATATCATGTATTTTTTTAGTCTCATAAGTTCGTAGCCATAAAAATGTTCACTAAACCCACAATTTTGTACATAACTGCAAATAAATAAAGGTTTATCATTGTCGTTGATGATGGATACTATTTCTGCAAAAACTGGACTTGAATCTTCTTCATCAATTGAAACAAATAGAATCATTTTAGACTCATACCGAGTTCCTTTGTGATTTACCCATTTTGCAAAAAAACATATTGAATCATTTGAATAAACTTCAGGCAAAGATGAGCTGAAGTACTCGAAATCATCATGCGATTGAAGAGACATGAATTCACCAGATCCAAACTCAGTTGTAGGCAAGATACTTTTGTTTACTATTAATCGAAAACACATCCCTAATTGATGTTTGATAGCAACTGAATGAGGAATATTTCTTCTAGAACAAGTAGCATTGCAATAAGTTTTGAGGTATTTATGTTTGGCTTCAAAGCGCATTGTACTCAAGTGCGCAACTGGACCCGACATTTTCATGACCAATTCATAGTGCAGTAAATGATGAAACTTATTTTTCAACCCGTGATTGAATAATTCTATTGACAATTCGTTATGATCTTCAACTAAAATGCTAAAAAGAGGACATGTTTTTTCTGAGATTTCTCTTGAATCTACCAACTCTAGTATGCGACGCAACAATAAATATAATCTCCAACATGCATCATTTTCAGGAACAAGATCCCCAACCATTGCACCGAAAAAACGAACAAGGCAAGTTGATTCTGACGCTGTCATTTTTAATTTATCTTTACACAAACGATTTTGAGTTATCGCAGGTGGCTTATTGTGCCTGTCGACAGGTCCGTAATCGAACATAGTCATACGGTCATTCAAAGTTTCAAGATCAAAATAATTTTTTTTTATGCAGTGATTGATAATCTCAATCATATCATAATGAATCACACCTTCTGACATGTCGTGCATTTTATCGACATAAAAATTTTTTGCTGCATGAAATGAAGGGATTCGATTAAAAGTTGACCGTCTTTTAATACCAGTTGAAGTAAAATCATTTTTCAGAACATCTTCCTCGTACGACTGAACTGATCTAAGCAAAGCTTTGTCTTCTCGACAAAGACATTCAGTCATAACCTTAGTAGCTTTGCACATCCTGCAAGGAAATGTGGCCGTAAATCCTTCATTCAAGTCCAGCATTGAATGTATACCAAGATTGTCACCAGTAACAAGCCCTAAGACGAAATAAACTTTTTGTGCTCGATCTGTCAAGTTATTGAATGTAATGCCCTCAGTCTCAAGTGAAGTTAGTTCGTTAATTAGTGGATAGAAAGTTTTTTCATTTCCAAA
Source organism: Platygaster orseoliae (assembly GCA_030522825.1). Taxonomy (NCBI): domain Eukaryota; kingdom Metazoa; phylum Arthropoda; class Insecta; order Hymenoptera; family Platygastridae; genus Platygaster; species Platygaster orseoliae. Next base: position 17,287 of record JAPYZL010033390.1, on the reverse strand, counting down.
TTCTTTGCGGTCATCTGCATCGAACAATAATACTAAAAATAAATTTTCGAGACGCGACTGGCATTCAGGAAGAAGAGTAGGTATAGTTGCATAAACAGCGCCTAGTTTCTCTGAATGAGGTCCAAGAGGATTATTGATTTCAACATCGTCATAATTTATAAAAATAGGAATAACTATATCTTCTTTCGTATATCGACGTTTTTTTTCTTTCCATAGCTCACATTGAACAAAATTTGAAATTGTCCCCGTCTTTTTCTCTAATTGATTCGTGTGAAATATCGTACTTTCAAGAGCATGCGGTAATTGGAAAAATTGTTTTAAAGTACTTTTCAAAGAAATGTGTTCTCCACAGACTTCTACTGGTCGTAAGGTAGAACCTGGACGATAATCAATAAGGTAAGATTTTGGAGGAATATACTCCCTTCGTTTTTGGAAATATTGAAAACGTCGATATTCAGTTGATAGATGGTCAAACTGGTTTTGAAATAAGCTAAACATTCCATTTATCATCTCTACTTTTGATGAATTAAGAGTAGTAAGTTCTTCGTGAACAGTTTTTTTCAAAATGTCTATGCTTTGATGCAAATTCTTTACTTTATCAATTATTTTTTGAACAGCGTTCCGCGGATAGCTCACGTCACCACTAACATCTGCGACAAATTTATCTACTTCATCGAAAATTCTTTTTTTAAACGCTTCAAATTTACAAGAATCACTAAAATTCTCATCTTCAGGATTCTCAACATTCATTTCATTTTGACTCTCATCAATATCTAAAAGCATTGGCTCATTTTCAATCGCATGACAATTTCGTAGTACATCAACTGCTTCAAAAACTGGTGGGTTAATTGTATGCTTGGAAATCAAATGACGTTGAAAAGAATGCCACGAATCAAACTCCCGATAACATTCATTTTCAGCACATTTAAAAAAATCGATCTGTATATGCTGAAAGTCAAAGTGAAGCTTCAGATGTTTTACAGACTGTACTCTTAATTGGCAGACGTAACAAGTGAACATTTTCGCTAATTTTTTACAAATTTTAGAGTTAGCTTATTATTAAATTTTATCTCATTTACGCAAATGCTAAGGTTTAATTATCGTTCATAAAATGCAATAAAGTGCTTGAACAATTTGCTTGTGTTATGGTAAATTTTGAGATCAAAAGTTGGTTTTGATGAAACCAGCTTAAACTTGTACAGCAATCGATCTACAGAGTTAAACGTGCAGAGTCTGTAAATATTTTTTAAGCAATGTTGAATTTTTCTGCAGCAGTTGAAATCAATCGAGTCATTTCCGGTTTACGTAATTCTGAAGAATGAGAGAACTGTTACGTGCAAGATATTGAACCCAATTCAATTGCTTTCTGTACTCAACGTTTCCTCAAAGTGATGATATGTCGATTGATATAGTTCAGAAAGCCTAAAATGAAATAAAGAACAAGCAATCAGCATTTGAAGTTTTAACTGTTTATTGTTTTAACTTCTTTCCCAGTGACCCTTCAAAGCTCAGTGAGCTTCCAGTGAGCTTTTGCGAAAGCTTGCAAGCTTTCAGTGAACTGCCTACGGCTCCTGGAAGTTCTCGGATTGAGCTCGAAAACAGCTCATGGTTAGCTAACATCATAAAGCTCTAATTTAACTTGCATCTAGCTTGAAGTTAGCTTCTCGTGAGCTCACAGCAAACTGATACTTAGCTCAATATATCACAAATAGCTTTTCATGAGCTTAGCGTGAGAAGGCTGCAAGCCTACAAACTTATTCGAACAAAATTTTTGGAAGCAAAAAATGTTACTATGTAGTATTTTCAAACGTAAAAGAATCCAATTTGACATTTTTTCCTTGAAAATATCTAGAAAAAGATAGTTGTGAGCTCACATCATCACGCTAAGCTCACGAAGAGCTTTTCTTATGATATTATAATGTACCAACTGCTAGTTTCCTGTGAGTTTACTGTAAGCTCACGAAAAGCCAGCTTCAAAACTAAATACAAGTTCAATTGAAGCTTTGTTAGTCAGCTCGTGGGTTGATCCTTAGCTCAATTATTATGTAAGATTTTATGTGAGATCTTACATAAAATTTAAGTTAAGAATTAAACTGGGGATGTTTTTTCAGTAGGGCATGAGCTTTTTGTAAACTCAATCCTAGAGCTTTTCCGATTATCTTTCGCGTAAGCCCACTATAAGCTTGGTGGTTCATTGGGGTGTTAATACAGTCCAAAGAAACTGTAAATATATTATTTATAGCACATGCAAATTGGCGCCCACACTCGTGAAAGGTGATGTTTTATTTTTATCTTGTATTTTCTTTTTATGTGAGTGAGAGACATAACCCAGTTATATGCGTGACGACTTATAGATAGTGAGAAATTTTCTTCATGCGTAGTATGAAAACACTTTAAAAATATTTAACGATGATAAGTACTTATTTATTTGCAGTTGAACGTTAACGAGCTTTTTATTCTGAAATAGACATGAGTAACATACAACGTATCTTCTACATCGTAATAACGTAGAAATAGATCAGGTACATCTATTAACTTTCAAATTGACTTTATCACATCTCTTATGCAGAACTAATAAGTATAATACTGAAGAATTGCTTCAAAAGTCTTTGATTACGAGATCATTGTCGTACGAAACTTAACTAAAATTTAAGTTTATTGCTCCAAATTGGCAACAAAAAGGTTATATTCTTTAAGTAAATTTTCGACTTCCCCATCAGCTTTATCCCACGGAGTCTCAATGCCGTATATGGCTTTTTGCAAGAACATCCAAATGCTGCGGCACTCGATAGGATACTCTGCGTGTAGAGCGTGGAAAACTTTGAACGTGACATCGACGGCTTTGAATGGGTTTTCCACTTCGTAAAGTTGGTTATCAAAAGAAACGTAACTGTTTTGTACAGTCATTTTGAGGTCTTGGTCAGTTTCACCAACAACGATAACCATCGGTTGCATGGTGATGCCATACTTAGCGACCTTCTCCCGCCTTTGATCCAACTTCGGCCTGATATCTCCAATGACCTACAATACATGACTAATATAATTTTTTTATCAGAAAAAACAATCACTATTCGACGTTGAATTCTACTTGAACTTAGTTAATGAAAAAAAGTTTTTCCAAACTGATGAAAGTATTTTATGAAATATAACTGAAATATATTTGTGTTCAAGGCATATCATGATAATTAGCGAAAAATGATAAACTATCAACTATCTTTGAAAATACTTCAATGAATAATAATTATTTTTAATTTGAAAAAGAATAAATAAACATCTTTCTCGAATTCGTCAAACATGATAATTTTTATCGAGTTCAATTTAACATACTTTATAAGCTTCAATCTATTTTCATAATATGCACTTACATACGCGCACCGGTGCATACATTTATTATTTATTCATTGGTATTCGTACATGCTTTCAAAACTATTGATTTATTCGTTTATCGGAGTTTATATTTGTTAACTTTTACATAAAATTCTATTCTTACGTGATAAGTTTTTGATACAAAAAATGAAACTTCAAGTTTGAATCAAAAGATTGTAGGTACATATATGCCTTAAGTCAATATATATTTTGTGTTTAAAGTAATAATGTACTCAAGACATGATGATAGTCACAGCCAAAGTCGAAAATGACTCCATTCTCACTTCCACGATTTTTTACTTTACTAGCCAATTATCTACATTTCAGCAAATCTTTTTGCACACTTGATAAACATACCCGTACAGTAGAAAAATCCTATAAGTTCCACGGACCTCCGACGAAGTTCCGTGGAACTTTTAGGATTTTTCTGCGGTACGGGTAACTGAACAAAGTCCGCTCTAGTGTTTTTTCCAAAAAAAAATTGTCTACAAATAAAAATTTTTGTGACTTTTGTCTTGTCTTCAGTCACATTTGATAAACTTTGCAAAAAAAGATTTATTTATACACGGAAAGATCTATCAGCGTTTCAAGCCACGGTAGGGTATCGTGGATCGTGGCTTGAAACGCAGAAATTTATTTCCGTGTAGCTGTGAAATGTGATAAAAATAAAATTGCAACATTTGATTTTACTTTCAGTGAGTATTTTAAGTATAATAACATACAGAGACATCCATGATGAAAGATCGCCCCATTTCCCGTCTGGATGGTCGCAGCGATACATTATTTTTTGATGCGACAGTTTTGACTGTGAAAAGCCGAGGCAGCGAGCCGAGAATAGTCAATCTTCCGTCATCTGTAAATTTTTTTACATGAAATCTTTGAACAGTTGATATCAAATAGGCAATCGAGGTAGCACAACTTTACCTGTGTTTACATCGATTGAAACCTCTAAATTGATCTTGTGAATGACGAATTTTGAAAATTTTGCCCATTCAGAGTACAGCTTAAGCACTGCTTCCGGAAACAAAAACTTGAAATCAATCTCGAGTAGTTGGTATCCTTCATTGCTTTTCAGACATGTGTATTCTTCGTGATAATCTTTGACAGTATATTCATCAATCTGCTTAGTTCTAACATTTTCCTGCAGATTTTTCAATCTTTTTCTAGAAGTTTTCTCCCAATACTCCAGAACTTGAGTCCAGGGCTCTGTGTTTCTTCCTTTCAGCCATAAAATTTGATCATCAACACTCTGGTTTTCTTCTGCAGGAAATCGATATGATTTCAAAGCTTCTGGCGCTTTATGGTATTTATTGACCAATCCTGGAGCAAACAACTTTCGGCGAGTATTGTAATATTTATTGCTCAGTTTTCCACCTGTTTTGAAAGTCTTTTTTGTCACGCCTTTCACCATCTTCGTGACAGTGTTTCTCTGATACCACATGTGTTTCGACTCGGAAGGAAAACAAGAAACGACATTATCTGCGATTGCGCTCAGATCGTCTGGTGTAATAACTCTAGTTGCTGGGCGTAAAAGCTGTCGCAAAATGATGTCCGTCATTGTATTGCGCTGGAAATCATTCAATTTTTTTTTGTTTTCATACTCAATGAGTATTGATTTTCCCCTTGTTTCGTCTTCTTGCAGAACATGTCGAACGTTGAAATTGATCGCAAATGGGCTCGCACGAGATAATTGCTGTGGAGAAGTTGGTACAGCGTCTATGACGATATTTTTTGTTCGAGGTTCTTGAGATCGGCTTCCAGAGCAAGTTTGTGGATTAGCAGTTGAACCTCCCTCGGAATTGATGATTTCTTCTTCGAGTGTCATGTTTTCCGGGCTCCAAGCTGGACTTGCGCGTGATGATTCGCCAACAATCAATGTTCTATCCGTTGTTTCGCGGTTGAGGGACATCGAAGGTGGTGTTTCCACAGACTGTTTTGAGAACAATTTGACAAATTTGAAGAAAAAACCAAAAATTCTACATTCAAGAAATTGTGGTTCGTAGTAATTTTCTACGATAGACAACTGTTTATAAAGTATGTTAATGAATTCGTTTATTGTAAATGGCTGTTTACATAAAACTTCACATGATTTTCGGCTGAACCTAATGTCATCGTTTTGCCTCGTCTCACAACATCGCAAACCCTGACCCATCCCTCTTCTCGTAACAGAAAATAGCTTTTTTCTGCAATCTAAATTAGAAAATGTGTCATTAATCTTCCTTTTTTCGCCTCGAAAGTATCCTTTTCCCGGTCGTCTACAAATAATGTGACAGAATGAGAAATTCCTTCACATTATTAGTAAACGCCTGGAAAAAGCATACTTTCCAGGCGACAAAAACTAGATCAACGACACATTTATCTGATAGAAGGCAAAAAAAATAGCATCCTGGTCAGCGATAAAAAATAAATCATTTCTAGGCAACTCCCTGATGTGGAAGAGTATTCAGATGACGCAGGTAAGACCCAGGCCGAGACAAAAGATACACGCTTCGCGTGCTGAATCGGATTGTCTTTTGTCTGGGCCCGGGTCTCACCTACATCATCTGAACACTCTTCCGCATCAGGAACCTGCCCAGAAATTATTTACTTTCTGTCATTGACCAGGAATCTACTATTTTCGTGCTTGTGAGGAAGAAGTCGATTTCGGCAAAGACGAGGTTTTTAAACGAAACGAAGCCGAGCCGTAAAATCGTCTGAGTCTGAATCGACGATTGCTCACAGTTGCGAACATAATTTTTAATGCTGGAGGCTCTAAAATCATGTTTTTGCGTTACGCACAGGTGCAAAAAACACGATTTTAGTGCCTAAAACACGAAAAATTATAATTCATTGATTGGTAGACACGTGGTGATAAATGTTTTAATTAAGTCCATAACGCAAAATAAACGAAGTTGAATTCAACCAAGTTAAGCACAGAAAATAAGAGTAGAGTTTTCTATAAAAAAACAACTCTACATTTACATTGACAAATATTCATTGAAAGTTAGTCTATATTCATGACAGTTTTTCTTGAATTCTTACAGGCAGTTTACAACTGTCTCGAATCAAGTTCTCAGCTTGTAACTATTTCTTATTTGATTATTTTCAATTTGCTAGTAAATTTGAATTTTTTAATTCTTTAGTTTTATCACATATCTAAGCACACCTAAGAATAACCGCCCCTCCCCCCCCCCTTGTGGAAGATGAGGGTCTTCCACAAGCGCGTGACGTAAAATGTGAACAGCCGCCAACAATGTTTCGATCATGACATACTTATTGATTTGAAAATAATTGAATAATCGTTAATGTCATTTTATGATTTTTGTTAATCAGTTTTTTGGGAGCTGGACATGAATACGACATTATTTCTGAAATATAATTTTGTTTAAACAATCTCTTTAAGAATATTATAGCCTGGATTGCATTTTAGAAGGATGTATAATTGCTTCTGTTTGTTGGGTTGTTCAAAATCAATTATGAATTATTTTTGTGAAACTAGTTCATTTAAAAAATTTATTTAAACAAATTATTGACGAAACGCCTGCACAAAATACATATATTTTTCATTGTTTTTATGATCGCTGGACGTGATATAACATTTTTGCAACATCAATTTTATTTAACAATTTATGGAACAGATTATTAAAAAACTTCATCGGATTAGCGGCTCTCAACAGTCGTATTGGTAAAAGAAGCTACAATTGTCAGAAAGCAAACGTTCAACACTTTTTTATGAGAATGATGTTCCGCTTCAAAGCTCACTTATAAGTTTTCCAATTTTTTTAAGTGGCTTATATGAAAATGTATGAGTTAAACCTGTACGGTTTTTCATACGGCGATTTGAATTTTGACATTTTTCCTTTTCATTTCTAGTTTTTTATCACGAAAAAGTTTTTTTACTAATTGAATTTTGATTATTATTCATTTAAATGTCACGCAAGCCGTTCAGTATATTCTTTTCACATGCCCTGGCGGAACGCGATGGAGGATATATCATCCATTATCCTGTGTTAAACATCTATTTTACATGTCATATTATGAACCTCATAAAATAAAAGTTTGATTCGGAAAATGATGTTCTGAGAATCGAAGGGGGTTGTTGTTTACTTAGTGAACAACAATTTTTAGTCAAAAATAGGACAAATAGTGCTAAAAATCAACATCAAACAATCGCTTCAGGCGGCCGTGGATTAAATTTGATTAAAATGGATTTATAATGAATAAATATCAGTTCATTGGAATCCAGTGAATCCAATGAAAATTTTTTTTGGATTTTGAATGAATCAATTTCAATCTATCTAAATCTACAACAAGATCAACTCTTTAAAATCTCTTTTTTTCAGTCTATGTGAATCAATCTTTGTATAAACTAGCTCATTGAAATAAAACACTGTTAACAACAGAATGCAATTTAATCTTTTTCAATCCATAAATATCTTTATCCATTTTAATCTTTTTTTTTTCAACGTATGTAAATCAATTTGAATCAAGTTTGACTAATCTAAAAATTATCCTGTTCATGTCGCAATGCATAGGAATCCTTTTCGATCCAAGATTATATTTATACATTTCAATCCATTCTTTGTCAATTTATATGAATCAATTTGTATACAGTACGAGCAATCTAAAAATCATGCAACTTCTGACATAATGAAAATGAATCTCTTTCGATCGAAATAAACTCTATCCGAATACGTATTTTCTTCAATCTATTCCAATCTTATGTAGTTCAGAATAATCATAGCAAAACTAATGCAGATTCTCATATAAGGAAAATGAATTTCTTTTAATCCTAAACAATATTAACTGTAATCTCAGTCCGTTGTGTATCAATCTATTTTAATCTTATTAAATGCAGCACCATCGATGTGAAGGTCATCAAGATTTTAGCTTTATCCAAATGAACCTTTTCTTATCCTAATTCTGTCAATTGAATATCAAATTTTTCTGGATTTTAAATTAATCAAGTATTAATCTAACCAAATCTGCAAATAAGTCAATCTCCTTCATTTTTTATTCTACGAATGAATTCATATTAATTCAGTATAGCTCATTAAAATAAAATACCATTCACAATGAAATGTTTCTATCAAAAATGAAAACAACTAAATCCATGATTTCTAGATTCCAATTAATTTGTCTGATTTCAATCGAACATTATCTAAAAACTATGGAAAAAGAATCTAGATTCTCATGGATAAAAAAAATTTATGTATTTCAATCCACGGCCGCGTCCCTCTGAAACATGACAACCACAAGGCTCAATCCAAATTTTATGGATTCTGAAGGGTGGCTTATTCTAGATTAAAATTGATCGAAATGGATTAAGATTATCGTCAATCAATGTCAATCAACTATGAAAAAAATTGATTTATAGATTCGACTAGATTCAAATCGATTTGCCTAATTCCAATCCAAAATTATCTAGAAATTATGGAACAAGAATCTGGATTCTCATGGGTAAAAAAAATTAATCTATTTTAATCCAAGGCCGCCTGAAGGGATATTCCTCAAATAATATCTTCGGTAGAGAAGGTATTCCATTAAAATTGAGGATTGTAGCTCGAGTTATCATGACAAAATATCTGTTGTACCGAGTTTTTGAAGTGGGACACTATGGACAATATGCAAAATAATGATTTTCCGAATTTTTCGAGGAAATTTCTATTTTTTTGCAACTTCTTTTGCGTTCATTTTTTTACGTTAATTTCAGTTCAAAAATTATTTGCAAGTATGCTATTTTGATAGTAAAAGAATGCTCGCCGTCGGAAATTGCTAAGTCATCACGACAGTTACCATGAAACCGATGAAGATAAAGAAAGGCTCAGAGCCAAAATGTTTCATGTAGCATATTTTTCTAAATTTTACAAAAAATCACACGATAAACATTACAAAATTAGATTGTTCTAATAAAGTAGGATCAAAACACTTAAAAATATGTTGGTTGATACACAACTTCGCAAGTTATGGTCAAATTCAACCGAGGCGATGATATTTAGAGGATAATTGGATGTTAGAGGATTTTATATCCTTCATTTATCCTCTCTCGCATTCCGCCACCCTAATGGCACAGAATATTTTAGGAATATGCCAATAATATTCCCTTAGAATATTTCTAGAATATTCCTATGTCCAAGCAGTGTCCTCAAAGGTCAATGGTAAAAAGAATATTCTGAGAATATTCTAGAAGATTATTTAAAAATATCCTCCTTTACATTGGCCTTATGGGACATTACTTGCACGTAGGAATATTCAGAAAATATTTTCGAGAATATTCCTAGAATATCTCTACAATATTCTGTGCCAAAAGGGCAGGACCACACAAGTCACTATTTGTTTACAAATTACTTTTTGATATCCAAATTTTTCGACCCCCCCCCCCTCCCCCGCGTGACGCAATTTTTTATAAGCGTTGACACAGAGCGTAACGTGTGGTCCAGCCCCCCCCCCCACCACCCCTCGATGCGTTACGCAATACTTAAACGGTCCCAAGTAACGAAGTCATATTTTTCAATGAACTGTATTTTGTATTGCAAAAAATAAAAATTAAAAAAAAATTGTGGTCTGTTTACGTTGTATGAAGACAGCTCATTTTCCGCTGTTCAAATTTCAAAATTTCCACGAGTATGGGCATATCAACATTAAGTCAGAATTGAATTACCTCTTTCCTCGCAGTTTGGAACAACGCTTGCCATTTTTTTCTAAAAATTATCAGGTATTTCCGTGGCCCCCGGATCAAAGCTGCCATGTCGTTTTCTGAGAGATTGGCAAATGCTTCAAAATCAATTTCTTCTTCTGCAAAGAAAAAGCAAACATTTTTTATTTCATAAACCAGTACTTTTAGGCGCTTTTTAATTGGTACACTCACGTTAAAGAGTACACTCGTGAAAATCGATTCTTTTCCTGATTTAGGGATATCCAGCTCATTTGGTTGGTGCGTATGCTAACAAAATGAGTCGAAAAATTCTTAATCAGGTTCAAGATCGATTCATATGAGTGTATATAAAAAATACCCCTGAAAAGTTCGCCCTCCCCCTCACTTTTGAAAAACCAAAAACAACTTTTCTAATCAATTGTTATTCGTTTTTTGGATTTTGTCTGATAAAAACTTTTATTCGTTGGATTCTCAATAATTAATCATTATTGCAAAATGGAATTTTAACCTCAAGTTAGCCCCCCAACGTTCTGAAAACATTTTCTTACAATCGATTGTTATTCGTTTTTTGGATATTGTTGGATAAAAATTTTAATTTATTGTATCTCCAATCATTGTTTATTGCAAAAAGTCACCTTTTTGAATGACACGCGTAGAGATGTATAGCCGTAATATTACCAATTGTTTATATTACCGTAATATTACGTTACCTTACACAAGTTCGGTCACGTAATTTTTAGGTATAATAACAAAAAATGTTTTACATATGATGTAACAAGCATATATAACTGAAAAGTACAAAATTATTTTGCAAACATCAACATTTTTCTTGTTTTCCTTCACTTGTGTTTGCAATTCAAACACAAACATGTAAGTTTTTATAGATCGAGTAATGAAGATATATAAATATAATGAATTTTTCTATTTGTTATACGCCTCTATAAAAACTTTATAAAATTAAACCATTTCATAACAAATTTTTCTTATAAAGTTTTTTTTTATAAAATGACTTCATATAATTTTAATTATTTTGTAGAATTTTAATAAAATTAAATTATTTATCTTTATTATTTTATGAAATTTTTATAGAATTACTTTATAAGATCTTCATTATTTTATAAAAATTCCGAACTTTTTATAAATATTTCTATAAACACTAGTCGAGATTCTCGCTGAGGTATGAGGATTTAAGACGACTTGAAAGACTTTCTCTCTTTGCCTTTTTCCTCTCAACTAGTTTCCATTATATGCGTCTTTCTCGCACTACAGTAGGTTCCGAGTCGTCTTAAAAGTGTATTTTATTCTTACGTTCTTATAATAACATACTTGTTAAAACATATTTGTTCTCTAGCATTGTAAATTATTTTTAACCACTGATGATCGATATTATACACTATATAGATCAGTGATTTTTAACACATAAATATTCAATTATTTAAAAAAATTGATTCCACCTTACGGTCTTATCGTTACGTTACCGATCAGTATCTGACAGTAATTTTTACATCCAAGAACTTCTCCACGATAAATTACCGTAATTTACGGTAATATAACGGTAATTTTTACGTTACATTACCAAAAAATAAATGACTGATAATTCTCTGGATACGCGCAAATGTCCAACATACCGTGTGTCCCACGATCCATGAAACACCTGACGTTGGTTGGTAAAACTGATCCCTGTGCTTTCCTTAAACTATATTCTTTCTGATGGGATCAGTGCTACCAACCTACTTCAGGTGTTCCATGGATCGTGTGACACACGGTATATATCGATTTGTTCTCGAGCAAATATTACTATCGATATATCCGAATACAAAATTGTTGTGTTTGTTTGTAATTGTCACTTCAATGCACTGCAATGTAGACAATAAAAAAACAAGTTCGTCGTAATTTGGAAATTTTTCATATTAATTAATAAATAAATCAAAAGCAGTGAGTATTCGCGTATAAAAATGAAAAGTGAATATAAGTGAAGTGAATTTAAGTGAAGTGGCTAACTTTTTCAACCAAAAAAAAACAACATTTTTGAATTTGTTTTCAGTCTTTACTATTATTTACATATCGAAAAATACTAATTGTGTCTAGCTCTTTTTTTAATTAGTTTTATTTGCGCATCGCTCTTGAAATTATAAGACCATAAAACTGAAAATCAAAATACAAAAAAAAAACAAATGGTAACTGAATTTTATTATTATACATATTCATTTTGTATTACTATATTTCCTACAAGTAGTATAATGAATTATCATCATTTATGATTATTATTATTATCAATATTGTTATGAACTTTGGTATTATTATTCATTTTCTATTTAGTATCATACACTATTTTTTTGTATATTCAACTTTGTTTGCTTCGCTATACTATTAAGTTTTGTTCATTCATGCAAATGAGGAAAATCAAAATGTTCATAATGACAATATTTAAGTAAAATAGATTATTCATAATTTTAGAAACATATACAAGAATACTTGTAAATTCTTAGATGTTAATGTTTTCCTTTGTATACTATAAAATTACAAAAATAGTACAAAATAATGTTACAAAAAAATAATGTTGTAAAAATATTAAAAAATGATATTACAAAAATTGAAACATCGACAGTTAGAAAATAGAATTCTAATGTAAAAATTTTTTTTTCGATCAAGAGTCTTCCTGCATATTTTCAAAATTTTTTCGTTGGTAGAATTGGATAAGTCTGATAGAAGATACAATATTATAAGAAAAAACAGATAAAACTCAATTTGAACATATATATTCAACTTGCGAAACTACACAAGAAAATTTTGAACTCTCCATTCAATGTTTTGCCTTCGCATACTATCAAATTTTTTTCATCGATAATATTGGAAAACATGAGTAGGTTCAAAATAGAATATCGAAATTTAACAGATAATACATGAATTTATAATAAATATTCTATTTGTTACGCTAAATAGAAAAATTTGGATTTCAAAGATGTTTTTCCTTTGTAAAGAATATTTTACCAAAGAAAGTATCAAATGAATGGCAGAGAGTACAAAACTAAACAAGTAGAGACAGGAAACACAAAGCACCACATCTATCTGTTTCTTAGTAGTTCGGTTTTTACTCTCAGCCATTCAAATCATCTTTAATTTTGAAGGAGTGGAATAGTTGATGAGTGAAATGTTAAAAAAAAAAACAGAGAATCAATAATTTGTGAACATGTATTCCATATGCAACGCCAGACAGCAAAATTTTCAATTATAAATCCAATGTTAATCCTTCGCATACTAAAAAATTTTTTTTCATAACTGGGATAGTCGAAAAGATAGTAAATAGAATATTGGAAAAAAACGAACAATACAAAAGTTTAGACTTTATATTTAATCTTAAATTTGATTATCTTTGCAATGCAAGACACGAAAACCTTGAATTTCTATTTAATAATTTTTATTCGCATACAATCAAATTTTTTTATTTTATGAAATTGAAGAAAGTGGATACCTAAAAATGTAATATTGAAAAAAAAAAATAGGTAACACATTATTTCGAAATAAATATTCAATTTGCGAAGATACACAAAACGATTTTAAATTTTATTTTCATGTTAATACTTTGCATACTTCCAAAAAATTTCGATGAAAATTAAAAGAATTTGGATAGTTCAAAAATAGAATATTGAATCATGAAACGGATAATACAAAGTTTCAGAAAATACACGCAATTCGCAACACTGGACAGAAAAATTTTGATATTAAATTCAATATTTTTCTTCGGATACTTAATTTTTTTTTTCGATAATACCAAAACATGGACAATTAGAAAATAGATTGGAATCAAGTAATTAATACACCATTTTTAGATATACTTATTTTCTACATGCAATGCAAGACCGAAAAATCTTGAGTTTCTAATTCGATTCTATATCTTTCGCATGCATGCTTCAAAACAATTTTTTTGCTACAATTAGAGAAGTTGGTTACTTAACATATGGGATATTGAAAAAAAAAGGAAGGTACATGATTTTTAAATATATATTTAATCTGCAACACAAGACAGAAAATTCTTGAATTATGAATTCAATCCCATCCTTCGCATATGTCAAAAAAAATTTTTTGCTACTATTTCGCGTACTTTGAAATGTTTTTCTTTGATGAAATCGAAGAAGTTGAAGAGTTAAAATATATAATAATTAAAAAGCAGATAACACATAGTTAGAGAATATTTAATTTGCAACGCTACACAGGAAAATTCAAATTTTTTTTTATTCAAGGTTTTTTCTTTGCATACTTAGTTCAAATTTTTTTTATAAGCAAATTAAAAAACATACAAAGTTAAAAAGTAGCATACTGGAGTTAAACACGTGAAAAAAATTCGAAGATAAATATTTAATGTAAAACGCCTGACAAAAAAGTTTCAATTTCAAATTCATTATACTTTCTTTGCCAACTCTTCAATTTGTTTCTTTTGAACGATTGGATATCATGAATAGTTAGAAAATAGAATATTGACATAAAGATATGATATACATATTTGAGATACATATAATGTGTAACATGCTCGACAGAAAAATTTTAAATGTAAAATTCAGTCTATTTCCTTCGCATATTTTCTAAAACCTTTTTTTTTTATAGAATTGGAAACTGTGGATAGTTGAGAAATTGAAGGTCCCGATTGAATAAGGGGTTTCGGAAAGCCCGGCGCTTCAGCGTGTCATCCCCTCCCCTGCCTACTGGCCGAGCGCGAAACCCCTTATTCAATCGGGACCTTCAATTGAAGATTAAAGTAAAACAGATAATACACAATTTAATAGAATGTGACCTGAAATGGGAAAAGGGACTAAGGAATGAACAACTAAGGACTAAACAACTCTTGGATATCGCTGGCACGCAGGGCCGGCAGAAGATGTGGGGATGGTGGGTATCACTACCCATCTGGAAAATTCTGGATGGGTAAAATACTCACAAATACCTACGCCAAAATGCAGCAATTTACAAATCCTAGTTTTACAAATTTGTCAAAATTATTCACAATTTAAAAAATTAATCTAAATTACTAAAATTCCATACTTTGTTTTTTAATTTGGATTTACGAAAATATCAGCCATCTCCGAACAATAGAAAATTCTTTTATTTTAAATTTAAAGATATTACACAGTTCATATATAGTAATACAAGAATACCAGAATCAATAACAATCTTCAAAATTTTTAATGTTTTTAAAATTTTTAAATATTTCTAAGTTTAAAATGCAATTCAAACTATTACATGATTTCCAAACTTTATAAACAATCATCCGTCTCAGTGAGATTTTTCGTCGTTTTCGAATCCTTTTTAAATATTTTGGTTCTTTATTAATAAAAAAAGTTATTCATATTTTAAAGAAATATGATAATGAAGACAATCTACGTAACATGAATATCTTTCAAAATTTTACAATGGTTTGGAATTACATCAAATAATTGAAGATATTTTAAATTTTTAATGTGTAAAGTCTTTCGAAATTTTTAAAAACCCAAACATAATATAAACTATTTGAAAGTTTGAAATTTTTATAGAAATTTGCCCAAATTATCATGAAATGAAAAAATTTTTATAATTATCCAAGTTTTTCAAATAATATATATGAAAAACGAAACAAATTTATCAAGCAGATTTCAAAGGAATTGAAACTTTTTGTTTTTTAACTTTTTGAAATTTTGAAATCTCGTATGTTGTTTAACTTTGCGAAAGTAAAGAATTTTATACATAAAACAAATTACTTAGAATTTTCTGAATTTCATGAAAATTTAACTCATGGAAGTTTCTCATAATTCTTGAATACCTTTCAAGGTATTCAGTTTTTCAATAAAAAATGAAAAAAAAAACATGCATATTTCAAAAAACATTAAAACACGTATTTCAAATAATTACTAAAATTTTCTTGAATTCTATACATTTCTCGAAATTTTCATTATGTAGTATATAATTTCAATTTTCAAAGCATTTTGTAAATGTACTTGAAGTTTGTCCAACTATTTAATTTTTTTTTGCGATTTCCAAATCCTCATCAACTTTTACAGATTTATATTTAAAAAAACTGTTTAACATATTTCGGAGAAATATCATCATGAACACCCCCACCCTGTTAATTGCGTTTTAATTACTACCCACCCGAAAAAATCACGTCCTCCCGCCCCTGCTGCCACGTGACCGATTAAAATCAGTTCGTTCAGCTTTTGCACATTTTATTGTAAATAATATTGAATTATGATTTTTCGCCTGTTACAGTTACATGAACTATTTCTAATCGACCACGTTTTCACTATTTTCAAATTACGTTTAAAAATTCTACAGGAAAATATAGGTTAGATACTCACCAGCGAATGCAGTCACTGTTTCCAGATTCATTTCCCATTCCTCCAGCAGTTGTTTCACTTTTTCATCCATGCGAAAGGTATTATTTTGTGAATCCAGTCCAAAAACTTTTCCAAAATTCACTCAAGAATCAAATCACAATAAAATTTTGATAAACGGACAGGTACAGTGGGTACAGTTAGGTATAGACAAGCTCAGACAAGCTGAGACAAGCAAAGGAACCGTAAATCGGATAGATCGATTATTCGTTAGTGGGTCAGACATCGATCACAATCGATTGCGATCGATTGTCGCTGAAACTTGTCTCGAAACAAGTGAAAAAATTTTCATTCATATGTTAATATATTATTACGACTTAAATATTACGGTAATGAGGAAATAATATCTTAATATTAGAGTAATTCATTTATATCATCTAATATCAGGGAGATGTGTTTGTCAGTATCCTTGACAAATCTTTTACTGAGGATCAATATCAATCAACTTAATCCTTATCCATCTCTTGGGAACAAGAATAGCAGTAGCAGTAAAATTTTCTGTTATTTCAAATAAATATTCTATTCTATGAGCCTAATTATTTCCTTCCTTTTATTGAATTATTAGTTCTTAGAGGTAAATCAGTCCCTTCTTTTTATTAAATTAATTCGGCATTCTTGGGAATAAGAGTAGTAACAGCTGCGAAATTTTCCATTATTCCAAACAAATAGTTTATTCTGTGAGCTAAATTATTTCTTTCTTTTTATTGAATTACTTTGTCGCGCTTGGAAATAAGAATCGTATCAGCAGCAAAACTTCCCATTATTCTGAACAAATAGTTTGTTCTTCGAGCTGGGTAAATTTTTTATTTTGATCAAACAAGTACGCCATCACAGAGTCATAAGTTCGTTGGCTGTATGAAAAATTTTGTAGACGCAGCGAAATATCCCGCAAATGTAGCGAAGTATTTTGGTTGTGGAAAAAAAA
>JAPYZL010033374.1:0-11278 GCA_030522825.1 Platygaster orseoliae | reverse complement strand
TTACATTTTTGTGAATCACAATTTCGAAAATCGCAGTTCATAATTTCAAATACGCAAGATCAACAACATGAGAGACGGAGGGTATTACTCCCAAATGCAATTCCGTCTATTTTTTCTGGAGCTGATGTAAATGTACGTAACTTTGCTTGTCATTTTTGTTATATTCTTCAAAGAAAAAAAAATTTTATTTAAATTCATCAAAAATAGAAATTTTTAAATATAATAATTGGAGATAATCAATTGATTCAAATTAGATTGCAATTCGATATTATCAAAAATATTGAATTTGCATTTTTAATGTGATTGTAACCCTAATTTTTTAAAAACGTAACTAATAAAAATCGAGTTATTTACTAATGACATTTTAGATTCAAAAGATTAAATATGATTTTTGAATGTAATTGTAACTTGGATTGTTACAAATGCTATTAATCAGCGGACAGTACGAAATTAATTAAAATTCAAAATTTGTTGAATGTCGAAAATTTTATTGTTTCTATCACTTACATTTTAATTTATTGTTTAAAGTTTTTAAAAACCTAACTAATAAGCATCATGTGATTTACTAATGACATTTTAAATTTAAAATATCGAATATGATTTTTCAATGTAATTGCAACTTAGATTTTTACAAATGTTTTTTTTTTTTCATGTTTTACACAAAAAACCGTTTACTATTGCAACGTTTTGATTCTTTAGTTTGAAGGATAAAAAAAAAGTAACACAATAAATTTTTCAACTCAATATTCTCATCTGAATGTAAACATTTATAAAGAATTAACTTTGTTTAAAATAACATATTATTCAAAGTGTTTCTCGATAGTCTTCGATAGTCCAAAAAAAATTGGCCATTGAATTTGAATAAACTTAGGTTTCTCAATTTTTCTGCAGAACCCTAATAATTAAAAAATGTATCATATTTGTTTAACAATCAAAAATTTCCGCAATTCGAGAAACTTTGTATAATTATTGTTTGTTCGACAATTCTTGACTTACCTTAATCATAAAATGTACAACTAACACAATGTGTCAAGAATTTTCCAAAATTTGTGATCATAATTTTTTCTTCAACTTCTTACTAACATTTTGAAATTGATAAAAAGTAAGAAGTTCAGTAAAATTCACGTAATTTTCGAAAATTTGTATTATTATTTGAAACTGTAATATACTGAAACGATTTGCAGAACTATGTTAAATAATAATAATTTGTTCCATCCTTAATGAAAATATTCATGATTATTTGTTAAAACAATGTACTTAAACATTATTATACAAAAAAAGGACAAAAATTAATATCATGAAGTTGTATCAATAACTCTATATCATATGATGAATATGTCATCAAAAATTCCTTAATAACAAGTCAATAATTAAAAAAACTCACATAGCTGTAAACCTAACGTTTGACCTGATTCGAATACAGTTATATTTAACGACCCAATCTTTTAAGGCAAACCCTTCGCCACGAAAATTCAATCATTCCGGACGATAAAACTCTAATCCAGGTAATGAGTACTCAAGTCTTACTACCCTTTTTACTCTCGAAACAAGATCAATAAAAACACGACATGGCAGACGATTAATTACAGTCTCCTTGCGATTCCAACGATATCATATTGTTTGGGCCACTTTCTATCCGGGAATAACGCAAATCATCGAAGCCATTAACCGCGTGGCAAAAAGTTGACGAAGAAGTAATTAATTGCAGTCGCGATACGTCACCGAACGTCAGCATGGTCGAACTACAACATTCGCGCCTAGATTAACGATGAGTTAGGTGATTGTTTTGCGGCTATTGGGCTGCCATCTACATCCGATGGCTCAGAGTCAAAAGTTTTGGTTTAGGCTACATTGCACAAGTTCCCGATGAATTGCGACTATTGTGCCAGAATTCCGTCTGTATTTGTCGTAATGTACAATTTCCGTTTCATACCGCGACATTAACTCATCGATGAATGGACAACTTTCATCAGCGTTTCACCACTCTCAGTAATATTTGGAGGTCATTATCTAAACGTGTATAGTATGTATAGTCGTACGAGAATTTGCTATTTAAAACAGTGATTATAATTTTCTTTCACCGGAGGTGTCGGGTTTTGATTGATACTGAGGATCGTTATTTTATTTTACTAAGGAAAAAAAAAATATCACAAAGAAACTTGATCACAGTATCATAAGTCAGAAATGAAGATGTGGTTTTTCTTTAGGAATTAAAAAGGTACTATTCACTAACAAATTTATTAAAATATTAATGCTATTGTAGATCTTGAGTATTATATACAGTAATTGATAAAAATACTGGAAATTAGTAAAAATACCAAAAAAGACTAGAAAGTTTCATAATCATATACAATATGAACATTGTTGAAATCTTTAAAACAGTTGAAGTCCGTGTAAATATAATTTTCTTCAAAGTCTCTAAAAATATTTGAAATTTTCAGTGCTTTGATTCATATAGCATCAAATTCAAGAAAACTGAATAGAACTCCATAATCATAGAAGAAAATACTGAAAATAAAAAAAATCTTAACCTTAGTGACTCAAAAATCACCATCATCGAGTTTCGTTAACTTCAAAAAATATCACAAAGAAACTTGATCACAGTATCATGAGTCGAAAATGAATAGGTGATTTTTCTTTAGGAATTCACACTAAAAAAAAAGAAACCAAGAACATTCATCATCTGTAGAAAAGGTACTATTTACTAAAAAATGTATTACAATATGAAAACTATTGTAGATCTCCAGTATTTTAGATAGTTATTATTAAAAGTACTAGAAATTCGTGAACATACCAGAACATAATACAAAATTTTAGAATCATTACAATGTGAACATTATAGAAATATTTTAAACAATTCAAATCTGTGTAAATATAGTTTTCTTTGAGTTCTCTAAAAGCATTTGAAATTTTTAGTGCTTCGATTCATATAGCAACAAATTCTAGAAAACTGAGTAGAACTATATAGTCATGTATACATATAAAAAAATACTGAAAATAAAAAAAAAATCTCAACCTCAGTGACTTAAAAATCACTATCATTGAATTTCATTAACTTCAAAAATATCACAAAGAAACTTTATCACTGTATCATGAGTCGAAATAATATAGGTGATTTTTCTTTGCGAATTCATACCAAAAAAAAACCAAGAATATTGATCATCTGTATAAATTGTACTGTTCACTAAAAAATGTATTGAAATATAAATACTATTGTAGATCTCCAGTATTTTATACAGCGAAAAATAAAAATACGAGAAATTCGTAAAAATACCACAATGTTACATAATCACATACAATGTGAACATTCTCGAAATATTTTAAATAATTCAAATCCGTGTAAACATTATTTTTTTGCATGTCTCTAAAAATATTTGAAATTTTCAGTGCTTTGATTCATATAGCATCAAATTCAAGAAAACCGAATAAAACTCCATAATCACATACGAAAATACCGAAAGAATTTTCAAAAAATCTGGACTTCAGTGATTTGAAAATTACCATCATCGAAGTTCATAAACTTCAAAAAATATCACAATGAAACTTGAATACTTGATCACAGTATCATGAGTCCAAAATGAATAGGTGATTTTTCTTCAGGAATTCATACAAAAAAAAAAAAAAATAACCGAAAATATTGATCATCTGTATAAAAGGTACCTACTGTTTACTGAAAAATTTATTACAATATGAAAACTATTATAGATCTTCAGTATTTTATACAGTGAATAATAAAAATACTAGATTACTGGAAATTCGTTAAAATACCAGAAAATACAACAAAGTCTTATAATCACATAGAATATGAACATTCTAGACATATTTAAAATTAATATCCATATAACTATAATTTTCTTCAATGTCTCTAAAAATATTTGAAATTTTCAGTACTTTCATTCATACAGCATCAGATTCTGGAAAACTGAAGAGAAATCTATTATCGTACTAGAAAATACCGAAAATAAAAAAAAATATCAATGCCAGTGACTCAAAAATCACCAACATCGAATTTCATTAACTTCAAAAAATATCACAAAGAAACTTTACCACAGTATCTTGAGTCGAAAGTAAATAGGTGATTTTCCTTTAAAAATTCATACCAAAAAAAAAACAAACAAACAAAACAAAGAACTGATCATCTGTATAAAAAGTACTGTTTACAGTAACATTTTTTGATATTTGAAAACTTTTCTAGATCTCCAGTATTATTTTATACAGTGAATTATAAAAATACTATAAATTCGTAAAAATACCAGAAAACACTACAAAGTTTTATAATCACATACATCAACATTTTAGAAATCATTGAAACAATTCAAATCCGTGTCAATATAGTTTTCTTCGATGTTTCTGAATATATTTAAAGTTTTTAGTTCTTTGATTCATATATCATCAGATTCAAGAAAACTGAATAGAACTCCACTATTATATTAGAAAATATCGAATAGGGGAAGGTGGAGCAAGACGGGGAGCGGAGTAAAACGGGAAGTTGGCAATAGTTATGAAGCTATGCATTAACATCCAGCGAAAATCATACAAACTTCGTCAGTAAAGTGCCTGAGTGTAATTTTTGCATGAACCAGCTGAGTTTGTCAGTTAACAAAAAAGTTCTGACAAGGTGTGTTATTCTGAAACGTCGGTTGTAGCTTCTTTCGGATATTTATTCGCAAGTAAGTACTAGAAAGCTAAATACTATGCATGAACGCGTCTTACTATGCTAAAGTACACTTTACTACGAACAAATAAAGCTTTCACTCACGAACATATCATTAATTGTCAGCGTTTAATTCAATGTTGATCAAAAATATAGTTCGGGGGCAGAACGGGGTGAGGCAAGACGGGGAGGTATTATGGTTTAATCTCTCAGTGTAAAAATATTATAAATAAATCTGTTTTTACAGAATGGTGAGAAATCACAAAAGAAGAATTGTAAGATACAATTGGTCAACAGAAGACATGCAAGTCACGGTTTTGAGCGTTGTCACTGATGTATGTGGTACACCAACTGCTGCTGCTGCTCATGGCGTCCCGCAAACAACATTAGAATATTCCAAGAGTTGCTCCAGGTATATTAATATATCACCTACTTTCATTTACCTTCGCCAGAAAATTTAGGCAAGTAAGTGGAAATCAATACACTAGTCAAATTCAAAATGCGATTCTATTGTTCAAGGTACCCAACGAGTGAGCAAAAGAACAGGAAAAACAGCAGTCCTTACTTCGTCCCCTTCTAAGAAGCAACTACTTGACGTGAACGCTGAAAAAACAGAAAAAGAAAAGAAGAAAATTGAGAAGTAAAATATCAGAAAAGGAAAAGAAAATCTTGCAAAAAAAAACTCATTGGTTCCCAAAAAAGGCCATGGCCGACCTCGACCGCAGGCAAAATAAAGAAGCGGAGAAGTTTTGATTCAGAATTTAATGACGAAAATTCGAAAAGCTAATTTTACTTTTTTCAACTACGGACTGGATGTAAAGTCAGATTAAAACATAATTTCAATAAAAACATTTTCCACAATTCATCGTTTTTTATTTATTCTAAAACTCCCCGTTCTGCCCCGTCCTTGGGGCAAGACGGGTAGAAAACAACTTTTTCAAAAAACTTCTATAACTTATTACTAAATTCAATATTGATATCTTATTATTTTTTTATAAGTGCGATATGGTTTAAACAAAAGATTCACATAACAGTTGCTCAAATGTAACTTATTTTTATATGTTATAAAATTCGTTAAACGTTACGATCCCCGTCTTGCCCCACCTTCCCCTATATTAAAAAAAAACTCAACCTTCGTGACTCAAAAATCACTATCATCGAATTAAAAAAAAAAAAAAAAAAAAAAAAAAAAAAAAAAAAAAAAAAAAAAAAAAAAAAAAAAAAAAAAAAAAAAAAAAAAAAAAAAAAAAAAAAAAAATCAAGAATCCTAATCTTCTTTATAAAAGATACTGTTCAGTAAAAAATTCATTAAAATATGAAAACTATTTTAGATCTCCAGTATTTTATAAAGTGATAAAAAAAAAACTATAAAATCGTAAAATCACCAGTGAAAACTACAAAGTTTTATGATCACATATATG
Organism: Platygaster orseoliae; assembly: GCA_030522825.1. Lineage (NCBI taxonomy): Eukaryota > Metazoa > Arthropoda > Insecta > Hymenoptera > Platygastridae > Platygaster > Platygaster orseoliae. Next base: position 5,203 of record JAPYZL010033374.1, on the reverse strand, counting down.
GAAATATTTAAAACAATTCAAATCCGTGTAAATATAATTTTCTTCAATATCTCTAAAAATATTTTTGACGCAAAAAACTAATCCGAAACGCTTGGTTTTCGAAAAAATTCAGGAAAAATACATTTTTCTCAAAAACCCCTCCCAAACATTTTTCCGACCTACAGCCCTAATTAACAAGTTTCCTCATTGGCGTATAAAATCCAAAAAATTGTCTAAAATAACTTAATCCATAAACAAATTTCTTTGTCTCCAGTTTTTTTCATCAACGAAAATTCTCTCTCTTGAAGTCATTCCATGATCACCTCGACACCCCGAGCAATCGTAAATTCAAGACCGGGCAAGTTTTGGCGCGTGAAACATGGCCAGGCGCGTTTGATAAAGTGCTGTCTTCGCTTGAATGAGATATCACGCGCACAATGTGATAACGTGACAAAATGACAAGACGAACGACCAAGCGCAATGACTCATCATGCGCCCTCGCACTACTTATGCATATTGCGCGTACGGATAATACGCGATTGGGCTTGCGCGACCACGATGCGTTCCACCTTCCCCTCCCCTCCCCTCACTCACCACCCAAGCCCTAAAAGTAGCGTCTTATATTCGACCGTACAACTTATGAGTCACTGCTTTGGCAGAAAGAGCAAAATAGAATCGGGGCCCCTTTTATCCAGATGTTGACGTCGAATTCGAGGTGAACTTAATGTTATTTTATCAAATTACGAGTTAGATAATGGAATTAGAGATAGTCCTGATATCACCAGAATCAAATTTAGTATCATGGATGTTATCTAAATATTTTTCCACGTGGAGTCATGAGATTTATTCGTACTTCTTTTACCATGATGGTTTCCCGACGCCCTTTAAATCTAATTACTGAAACAGCCATCTCGTACAGAACGAGTTATGAGTCACCGTTTCCCTCGAAAGAGCAAAACAAAATAACGGTTCCTGAAGACCCCTCGTCTGAGACGCACATGTCAACGTCAAATTTAATTCAAGCCGATATACCTAATACTTTTATCATGCGAACATGACACACCAATCCGTCCGACACCGAAACCTCGGTTTTACTTTACCCCATAATTTCCGGCAGTTGGGTTGATTTCATTTTGTCAATCTCGAAAAGTAAAAAGCCCGGATGAAAAGAACGTGACTAAGAGCATTATCAAAACGGCTACTCGGGGATTACATTTTACGAGAGCTTAATAATTCAAATGAGCTTCTTTGAGTAGATGTCGTTATTAAGTAGAAAGTGGATATATGCTCCTTTGGAATTATTCAGTGAGTTTTGTGAGAATGGCCAAAGAGTTTTTCGGGAATGCGCGACTCGTTCAATAAGTTGCCGGATTTACTGGGTATTTCGGTCAGTCGTGGATTACACGGAGTGTACAAAGTTTTTCGACCCTCGTTAATGTTATTTTTCCGGGGCGTGTTTGCAGGTATTACTCCTTTTAGAAATAATAAGCGAAAGGTCGTTTGAGAGCGTTGAAATTCACCGAGAATGGGATCATTATCACTTTACACTAATTATTTTAAATGGTTCAGAAATTATTTCAGATATATGCGCCCGTTGGAGTTGAGTTCAATGTCTGGAAAATAAAAAGAGCGATTCTGAATAGTGTGTTTTATATTATGCTGAGCTTTCAAGTTTGTTAATTCCACTCGCTGAAACTAAGTTTTTCGCGAAACGCCTTTCTGGAAATGAGTTATTGGATAGAGCTTTGGATACGGTTTTTCGTAGATACTGATACTAATTGTTTATTCGATTTTTCTGAGTTATCAGTTCATTAAAATATAATGTATAAATAAATGAACGAATATTATCGTGATGATTAATTTCTTGTGAGGATAAATTTCAAAGTCTTCAACTTAGTGTTAGAGTTTTTAATCAAGCAGTCAACATTTGAAGGTTTAAACGTTCAACTTATCATTCATTAGCAACGATTGATTTTTTTATTGACATAGTGTACGTTTGCAAACAAACTTATAATAGAAGCCGTTAGTTTTTTATACAGTTTTTTGTTTTTACATTAAATATAATTTTTCTTGCGAAAACCTTTGTGTCACTATTACTCCTAATGCTCACAAAGTTACCCTGTAATTTGAAGTAATTATATCAATCATGTAGTTTTCAGGAATAACTGTTTATAGAAAACATATTAATATTCAAGGTGCTAAATTTTAGTTTTTGGTTCGTTACATATTGAGTAATTGAAAAAAAAATCAACATGTAAAGAAAAAAATTAATTAAATACAACACTGCCACAATTTAACTTTTTTTACATCGCCATTACATTGATTTATCCTTCATATTTTTTGCATCAACATTCATATTCTAACATGTCTTAAATTTGTGCATTTGTGCACTTTTATACACAATATTTATTTTTGATTAGACAGTTTTCTAATCTATTTCTTTTTTTTTTTTTTTAAATTGAACGCTTCAAGTTTTTTAAATAATTATTTTGGTCTTTTCCTCGTTTAATTTATTGCTATGCAATTAAATAAAATTCACAAAAACGTTTTTAATCATTTTAATAATCTATTTATAGATGTGGAATAGGTATCAAAAAATGTATATTATTGCAATGATTTTTATTCATAACAAAGTTTCCTGTTTTGCTCATCAGAATAAAAAGTCATTAAATAAACTTAAATATTTATTGCATGAAATTATACAATGGTGATCTGTGTCGGATAAATGTTTCAGTAAATGAATCGTTTATTTTCGAACCTTGTAAAAATATAACTACAATTCTTAAGAAACTAAGTTTTTAGTTTCTGACTTTTCAGTTTTAACGTTTTCTAGAATGAATTTGATGTAACTGTGTCGAATTTGGTTATTGTAGGTACTTACACTTTGAACTTTGAGATCTTGAGCTCTCATCTGTATGTAAAAGCATTTTAAAATCAGATGACAAAATTGATAATACGCGATGATCTGGATATAGAAAATTTAGTTTTAGACTTGCAATTTTCAATTATTACTTTTCCAATTACTTCGATGCAGTTTATACACTTTATGTTAAATTTATAATCTCTAAATTATGGGATTTGTAAATCAAGTGAGAGCGAACAATAGAAGCATCTTATTACCAAATGACGAAATGGAGAATATGCGATTCTCCGAAAGCAAAAAATGTAAATCTAGGATTTCAGCTATCAAATTTGACTTGTCAAATTACTTCATAGCAGATTATCGATTGAAAGTTAAATTTATCATCTCTGACTATGTAGAAAATAAATCGAATGTAAGCGAAGATGTCATTGGTAATATTCCTCAATATTTAGAAATCCGATGGATTGGAGCCAAAAACAGATGTTTGGGGAAATTGGTTTTACCCAATTATCTTATCCTCACTTTTTGTTCCTTTATAGGACCCTCTTTAGAGAAAATCGTACATAATGAGAAATTTTTTAAAAAGAGTGCAATAAAAAAACCGAAAGCTAGGGGGATATTTCTGGGTGATCATTGTTTTCTTCAATTTATGATTTTGGATGCAATCGATCGGATTTTAAAAAAATCTGACATGGAGCAATTTGATGACAAATTTTCCTCAATTATTCTTAATTTACATTCAATTCTTCAAATGTCTAAAATCATAACTTGACTTTTATAAGATTCGTTGAAACAGTTTTTTCATGGAATTTTCACTCTTACAAAGTTTGATTGATGAGCTGTTTTGATTATTTGTTAGCTATTTGAGTTTTTCAATTTAGTTCACAATCCAAGCAAAATTCCTCATTTTTTAAACTATGTCTAATGTTAAGAATGTAACGTTACAAAGTTATAAAAACTATACTTCGTAAATTTTAAATTTCGAAATACTAAGGAACATTTCTATTAACAACTAATTCTGAAATAGAACAACATTTTACTAATTATCCTCCGTGCAATGAAAAAAGCTGCAATAAAATTCATGGAATGTAATTCGATTCAAAAGTAAAATAATGCTCATAACGTTCTAGAGCTACTTAAACTCACGCTTTTCGTTACATTCATGTTACGCAAAAGAAAGAAGTAAATATCCAACGTACTTTCTGAAGTTAAATACCTGTGAATGGACTAAAATTATTACATCTTGCAGAATCATCCTCTCTGCTCACGATTATTATGAATATTTTGCCTCTAGCAATGTAATATACTGTCTTATCTCCTCGAGTAGTTTAAATGAAATTTCGAGCAGGAGCTTTCGGCCGAATTCACGGTTTACATCAGAGTTGGAAACGAGTGGGAAGATCGCTGTAATTAATGATCTTTTCACTAAAGCGTACTTTCACATTAACGAGGAGCTTCGAAATAACAGCGAACGACGGTGTCTTTGAAGATACCACCGTGAGAGGGACGTCTGTCTTAAATCGTTCACGGGACGACAAAAGCAGGAAACAAGTCGTCCCTCGGTCGTGGCGTTCCATTGATGACTTCTCCACACGTCCGCGTGCTTTATGATCTCATTTCACGACGCTCCTCGTTTTTTCGTCTTCCTCAGGAAAATCGTGCCCTTTTTTTGCGACCTCTTTCATTTGCTTGTACGAGTCGTATCCCGCGAAGACGCCTCGGGTCGGTGCTGGCTTTTGGCTCGGCTTTTTGTCGTTTATTTCGCAACAATGAATTCACCGGCTTCATAGTCTTTTTGCGGCCGCCGGGGTTCAAATACGAGCCGAGAATTAATGCTTCTTCTTCTTGATTATCTACGCTTTCCGAGGATAAAATAATGATCTCCATCAAAACTATATGTTTTAAGTTTACCGTTCTTTCTGCTACATTCGGATTCTGGTCGCAATTGTGCACTCTTTCATCTTGGTTAATTTCATCGAAGTGTAATGTAGTTCACTAGTAGTGATGTCACTCAAAGGCAATGACGTTTCTGCGAATAATCTTCTGTAACATGTGAGTTCATTGATTGACATTTTGAAGGTAATCAAATCAAATTCATGTACCATATTAAACAATGTTCAGTAACTGCAGAAGATTCAGAATTCCTATTCTGGATATCGATTCTATGCTCTTTCATTCTCTTTTCTAACTTTTAGCCTGTCACATTAACGTCATAATCAATCTGACAAACTACACCAAACTGTATTTATGATCAATTCCTTTCTACAGGGTGCGCCACCAAAATCCGGACAAAAAGCCATTCAATATTCCCGCGATAATATGCTTCAGAAAGATATCGCTTTCAGTGTCTGAATACCTTGT
>JAPYZL010033358.1:0-15539 GCA_030522825.1 Platygaster orseoliae | reverse complement strand
ATTCGTTTTCCACACTTCCAAGGTCAAATACAAATTTTTTTTTGAACAAACTAAAGGATGAAGGTTTGTTCTACATGAGTGCAAAATTTCAAACCAATTGTGTATGAAGAACACATCAAGATCGCAAATTGTTTATGAATTTGTTATTAAAAATTGTTTTTTTGAAAAATATTGCTTTTTATCTAGATCATTCAGTAGAGGGTATATTTATTAACTATCGATATAAATTTCATTGAATTATCTTTTACACAATGGAAATTATGATTTTTTCAGTAAAAAAGGGCCGAAATGTTTATTAAACAAAATAATAAACAAAAAAACTGAATTTTTCAAAATCCTTGAAATTGTTTTTTTGTATGGTCAAATACTTTACAAATAACCAATTTATTCAACAATTCAGGTTTTCATTGAAAAAAGTTGTCACAGTTGACATGGTTTGACTCCAAAATGACAACCTTTGAAAAAACATTAAAACTCAATCATTTCATTTCAATGTATAAAATATAATAATCTAAAATTTCAATTTTTAAGTCACTCGATTGAATTAAAGAACCGGAATAAATCTAAAATAAAGTTTTTTAACAATTGAAAATATAATTCACTAATAATAAATTTTTTTCTTAGAGTTGATGAAGCAATATTGAAAAAATAAAAAATTCAATTTTTCAATCTCCAAAATATCGAAAAACTCATTGTCAAAATTAAATATAACAGATTTTTAAATTCAATTAATGAAAGTTGTATTTTTTCATGGATAGAAAAAACCCATCATTTTTTACATTTTATTATATAAAAATATCACAAATTTTAAGTTGGATTATCCTAAAATTAAAATTTACTGACAATTTTTACTCTTGAAACTTGAACATTCAGAATACTGAATTCCTGATTCATTAATTTATTTGTTTTTTATGCATTGGACTTATGTCAAACATTGTGATTTTTTTTACAGGACACGCTTTTCTCGTATGTTAGGGACAACTTGGAGAAATATGTCGCCGATAAATGGGAGGATGAGGAATTCAAAAGCAATGTCACACTTTTAAAAGAACAGGTAAGACTTGTAAATATTCAAAATATTTATGAATTTTTTTAATATATGACGTGCCAGGAGAAAAGGGACCTTAGGCCAAATAGCATGATTTTTCAGGGCAAGCGATAGAAGTTGTGCCTCGCTGAAGAATGCCCTATTTACGGGATTCTCTAGAACCTTTTTTCGATGAGAAATAATGCTCGTATATTAACAAAACTTTTTTTCTGGATAGAGTAACTCAAAACCTATCGATAGAGATAAAAAAACCCATCTTTGATTTTTTTGGTCTAAAGTCCCTTTTCTCCTGGCAAGTCACATATGTACATAAATTGCATTAGTTGATGCCTGAGCACTGAAAATTCAGTACAATATTCAGGGCTTGCAATTGGAGTGAAAATTTTGTGTCATTCTTTGAAAATTGCATTAAAATCTCTAAAAAATAATTTTTTTTTTTGTTTTCATACACTATTTTCAGCCTACTTATATGTTTTGGAAATTTCAGGTTAAAAAAAAAAGTTTTTCTTGTTTTGTGTATAGGTTTTTGATAAATTTTCTGGGATCCTCATAAACATGATTTATGCATTATGTAAATTAATGTTAATCTAGGAAATTCGACGAAATTCATAATATTGAAGAGCAAAAATTGTGGCGATCATTATTTTTTAATTTTTGTAGTTTTGAAATATTTGGTAAATTATTTATATTTTTTTTAAATGACTTTAAGAAATTTTAAAAATTCAATAAAATTGGTGTAAATGATAAATTTGGATAATTGTTAATGATTTTACCAGAGTTGAAAAAAATTACTAGTGAAAATATCCCTCGAAATTGATTATTTTGACAAATAATGTGAATAATTGCAGTAATTTCTTGCAATCTTGAGTTTTGAAACGTTGCTTGAAGTTGATTGAAATTTAAGTATATCGATGTTTGTGGTAATCAATTGTAAAATTGATTTTAAAGCAATTCAAAGCAGTCGAAAAAAATTAAATACAAAATAGAAACAAAGGATATTCAGAAATTCAAAAAAAAAAAAAGAAAAAATTTGAATGATTGTTAATGATTTTACCAAAGTTGAAAAAAATCACTAGTAAAAAAATATTCCTCGTAATTGATTATTTTCATAAATAATATGAATAATTGCAGTAATTTCCTGCATTTTTGAGTTTTAAAAAATTGCTTAAAGTTGATTGAAATTTCAGTTTATCAAAATTTGCGGTGATTAATTGTAAAATTAATTTTAAAGAAATTTTATAGCACTTTAAAAAATTCTTCGATATTATTTGAAAATTGGGAAATTTTCAGAAAGAAAAGAAACAAAGGATACTTACGAAATAGCTTCAAATTCAAAAAAAGAAAAGGAAAATAGTCCTAGAAAACTTCGATATACATTTTTAGAATAAACAATTTAAAGAATTTATATCTACAATTACGATATTCCTAACATGTAGAAAATAAGGAATAATAAAATTTTGGAATCACTCTCTGAAATTGCAAAAAATAAATATTTTTGTTATTTTTTCCCCAAATTGTTTCAAAATTACAAACTTTAAATATTGAATTCCAGTGGTTTTATTTTCGAAATCCTAGTATTCAAATTTAGAAATTGCATAATATTTTCTTTTCACTTAAATTTTTAAATAATCGATGTTTTTAATAATGTATAATTTTTGAAGAAAATACATTGAGTATTGCGAAATATGTAGTGTTTTTAAAAATAAATGTTACTAACTGAAAATTTCACTATTCACTTAAGTAAATAAACTAATAATTATTTTTAAGAAGAGTTGTAAAAATTGTTTATTTATTATTGCAAATTTTATCATATTCTAACTTTACAATTAATGAATACAATGAACCAACTTTAAAATTATATAATAGAAACAATAGACATTAAATAAAAAAAAATGATTTCATGTTCGCTTTTTCCCTGTTCAGCAAATAGCAAAAAAAAAATTAAAACATTTAGAGTGGTGAAAATATTGTAGGAAAAATAATTCCATGAAACGTAGTATTTCCGGCGATCGATAATTTTTAAATCCCCCAAGTTTTGTGTGAGAGAAGCCGGGGAATGTGCACCAATGAAAAAGAGGGAACGAGACAGCTGTTGGTTCGTCAGGTACTGACCTGAGCAAGCTTATTGTTCCCTGATTCTTCTTTCACCGAATTTTTGCCCCTCGAGTTTTTTTGGGGCACAATGAAACGACCTGCGAATCGAAACTGCTTTTATTCTAAGATTTTATCTCTGAAAGTTTCGGGATTCGATTTTAAAGATGAGATTCGCGATTTTTCATTAAAAAGATCTGGAAAATTGAAATTTGATTTTTTAATATTCAGGTTTTAAAAAGAATATTTCTATGATGAATTAAAACGTTGAAATAAAAACCGGACTTTATTTTACTATTGTTTTATATTAGATGATATTTAATTAATTAAATTTAAATGAATCATTTTTTGTTGGAAGTGCAGAATCGAAAACTTAATGTAAGGGAAATTCGAGATAATGAATTCCAAAGTATTTAATGAACTTTAAACTTGATAAAAAAAAATTATTTCGGGCGGGAATGTGTCACATTTCATATTTAGACCCCAAAAAACTTCATTTGTGAAAATATTTGTTCTGACTGGTAATTGATGATAAAAGTGGATTGTCACTTGGTCAAATTAACACGCTTACGATGAATTACAATTCATAAATCATTGATTTGATGTCTGAAAAAGTAATTTTTCCAGAAATAATTTTGAATTCGAAAATTTAATGAAAAAATTTTTAAATGAACATAAATTTAAGTTTGTTGAACGAGCAGTGAAATTTTTGAAATAAAATGAGCTGTGTGAAAGAAAGCGATATTTGAATTGAATAAATAATTTTAACAATTAAATAATTGTCAAGTTAAATAATGTGAATAATTAGAAAATATTAGTAGATTGTATGTCGTTATTATTTTTTCAACAAAAGTTGATATCAAAGTGGATCCAATTAAATCAAAATAACATTTTTATCAATTGAATAAATTTATTCATTAATTTACAAGAAACTACAGAATTCATGAAATGTAAAACGAAATTTTTTCATCATTTCTTTAAATTTGTAAATGAAAAAAAATTCTGCAAGATGTATATAAAAAAAGATAAATTATTTTTCGAAAACTATCTAATTTTTGCAACACAAGTTTTAGAATTCTTCGAGATTTTTTAATTATCATCAAGTTAAATAACGTGAAAAATTAGAAAATAACAGTAGATTGTATCTCGTTATTATTTATGTAAAAAAAATTGTGATCAAAGTGAATCCAATTAAATCGAATAAATAATTTTATTCATTAATTTATAAGGAACTACGAAATTCATGAAATGTAAAACGAAATTTTTTCAGCATTTCCCAAAGTTTGTACATGAAAAAAAATTCTGCAAGATGTTAAAAAAAAGTGATAAATTATTTTTCGAAAACTATCAAAATTTTTGCAACATAAATTCTAGAATTCTGCGATCTTTTTTTAATTACTGTCAAGTTAAATAATTTGAAAATTTAGAAAATATCAGTAGATTGTATATCGTTACTTTTGTGTTGTATAGGCAAAAAAAGATGTTGATGAAAAATTGGAGAATGCGGTTGCTATCGCTGGCTCTACTCCTGAAGAAGAGAGAACGTCTCTTATCAAAAATGTCTTGTGGCAAATGGATAACGATCGCAAAACCGGGGCGTTGAAGCAACTCCAAGGTCACATGTGGCGACAGGCTTACAATTCTGGTTCCGTTAAAGGACAGTAAGTCGATTTGCCAAATGCAACTTTTCTTTCAATATATTTTTTTTCTCATTATTTAGATTTCAGACATAAAATTTTTCAATTTGAAATAATTGTATTTATTAGATTTAAAAAAATTCTATATTAAATTCATGAAAAGTTAAACCAAATTTTTTCAGCATTTCTCGGAGTTTGTAAATAAGAAAAAACTCTACTAGTATTTTTAATTACTCAAAAGTTAGATAATATGAAAAATTTCGAGACTCAATAAGTTTTCACAAGTCTCGTTGGATAATCGATTGACAAAAATCATTCACCTCGTTTCATAATTGCGATGCTCTGCCTAATCAAAAAATGTTAAGCTTAATATTATCTAGTATGGCGCAATGTTAGATTACCACGTATTGATAAAATTTTTTCTGTTCCATCAGCGTTTACGATGACGTCAAGGAAGCCTTGGAACAATGGACAACAACGGGCCGAAAAATTTATATTTATTCTAGCGGTAGCGTTGAGGCCCAAAAATTGTTGTTCGGCCATTCCGAAAAAGGAGATTTGCTAAAGGTGAAATAAAAAATTTTTTTTCTCATCTTTATTTAGTATGATTAAATAGTATTGTTTTGCATTACTTATTTGTAAGAATTTTTGTCTTGTTCATAAAAAAATTTGTTGCAATCTTATAAATTGGGAAACTTTAAATTGACTTTTTGTGATTTGGATAAATTTTTGGATATAACGTTAGGTTTTATACATTTTTCTGATTTCTTTCATTTTTGATAATGATTTGAATTTTTTGAGTCTAGTTTTCAAATTTTCATCTTTTATTATTACAATTTTTGGGCATAACTTGATAATTATTTAAACTAGTAATTATTGAAATAGTTGATTAATGGGAAAAAGTTAAATTCAACATGTCTTATTTATGTTTATATATGTTTCACAGTACTTGAGCGATTTCTTCGACACCGAAGTTGGCGCCAAACAAGAATCTGCCAGTTATCAAAACATAGCGAAAAAAATCAATGTTGAAGCATCTTCAATTTTGTTCCTCACCGACATCGTAAAAGGCAAGAAATTAGTACAAGTTATTATAAGAAATGCGTCTTTTATTTTTAGATTTTATGCATTTGTGTGCTGGTATGAAAATTTTCATATTTAAAAATATTTCACGCTTACATTTTTTTTTTAATTTCACCAACAGGTAAAAATGCCTTAATTGAAATTCTTGTACAATTATATGAGTTTATTACATGCATTGAATTTTTTCTCCAAGTGACTATGATTAATTAATTTGATTCATTATATATATAATTTAAAAATATGTGAATAAATGTTATGAGTATAGTTAAATGATGGACAAATTTGCCAATATTTAATTTCAGCAATAGACAAAAATGCCTTTATTAGATTGGGTACAGTAATGTCCAAAATATAATGTCCAATAGTACGTTATGCCCAGTAAATTATATGATGTCCAAAATATACAGTGTGTCTCTTGAAACAATTTACGGAGATAGTGCATAAGCAGTCCTTAAGCGCTAACGAAAACCTTTTTTGATAAGGATCGCCTTGACCCTTTTCCAGGTCAGTTTCCGTTAGCGCTAAGCACTGCTTATGCACTTTCTTCGTAAATTGTTTCAAGAGACACAGACTGTATTATAAAACCAAATTCTACCAATTTTGGGAAATATTGTTTAAAAATTATAACATGTTTGAGATATGTTTATGAATAACATATTTACAATAGTATAAGGAAAACTTTACGAAAATTTTTTTAATTAATATAAAAAAATGACAACAACGAAAAAGACTTACAAATGGTAGTTGTAGAAAATTTTTTGAAACTCCAAGTTTTAATTAAATTTTTACAATTATATAACATCTTTGTGCAGAGATCAATTTTCGATTTCAAAAAACTTTATAATAATATGAAAATTAAATACGCAAAAATCAATAAATTAATAATTTCTAGTTTAACCGAACCATTGAAAATTCTAACAAAAAACATTTCTCAAAGTTATTATATTCTAGATTATTTTTAAAATTTTAGACCATATCTGTATGACGAAACATTTTTTTGCTCTTTAAAAATGTAGTATGTTACACGGTATCTGTAATTTTTCGGAATTAAACATTTTTTCACTATGTACAAAATTTATTGACGTCTGAAATTCAACAAATTATTCGAACTTCATAGAATTTATTACAATCTGGAGAGTTATCCCAATGTTTTTTTATTTTCTTATTACTTTAACAATAATAATTGAAAAAAATTCATTAATATTTGTGTATAATAAATTTTTCGTAATTTTTCAATACTTCCAAAATCTTGCAATTTCTTTATAAAATTAAAAAAAAAACCATACACTTTTTCAAAAAATATGATAATGTTCACAGTATAAAAAATTTATGAACAATCTCTGTAATTCTTTGAATTATTTATAAAACAATGGACTATTTTGCAAATTTTTAGTTTTTAAATTTTTAAAAATTTTGAAATGTTGAACATGATACAAACTATTCAAAAATTTAAGTTAGACTAAAATAATCAAGGACGTACGCAAAGGGGAGCAGTTGCCCCCCCCCTCCCCCCCACTACACCACTGAAACATTTTGTTTTCCTAGAAAAAACTAAACCGCAGTCACGACTGAGCATGAAAATTTTGGTTTGGATGTTTTATAAATCATGAAACATAATAATTATGCTTTCTCGTATAGTTTCGGTACTTTATTATCATTACTGACATTCAAGTACAAAAATGAAAAATGTCTATTGCCCTTGCCTTACCTTGTACTACGTCCTCGATCGAAAGAATTTTTAGTATGTTAAGAAGAGTGAAGACTTGGCTTCGTTCAACAATAGAGGAAAATCGCTTAAGGGGTTATATATACACTTGCGCTCGAGAAAAAAAGGCATTTTTACGATTTTTTTTGGAAAAACAACACAACTTTTTTTAAAAAACTGAATATCTATTTATACACTTCATGAGGTCGTTAAGGAATTTTTTCAAAAGAAAATATTCATATAAGTGCAGCCATTATGCCAAAATACAATTTTCCCGACATGATTCGCGGTGAACCTGAAGAACTGTTAACTCGATCAGTCTGAATTTTTGCAGGCTTACTAACAGCAATATTAGCCAATGCGTGAACTAGGATTTTTAATTTTGAGCAAAACTTTTTTTTTTCCTGCTATATAAACTGGAAATTTTGACGTTCAAAACTCAAACCTTTTAGAAAAACGATCACCATTTTCGTAAAAAAGTTAATTCTGCAAAATCTTTCGTTCACGCACTGGCTAATATTGTTGTTAGTAAGCCTGGAAAAATTCAGACTGATCGAGTTAACGGTTCTTGAGTAATCGTGGTCACCGCAAACGATCTCGGGAAAATTGTGTTTTGGCATAATGGATATTGTGACTACTGATATAAATATTTTCTTTTGAAAATTTTTTTTAATGACCTCACGAAGTGTATAAATAAATAGACATTCAGTTTTTTAAAAAAAGCTGTGTTGTTTTTCCAAAAAAAAAAAATCATAAAAATGCCTTTTTTTCTCTCGAGCGCAAGTGTATATAACCCCTGAAACAGTACATTTTTTGATTTAAACAATAGATTTTGAAATTGACATTCATTTATACAATGTTTATTTACAGGATTATGTATGCTAAGCGTTCACAGAAAAAAGATAATAAAAATGAGAAAGAGATTTTAGAAAAAGTTCTCAACAGATTAGCTGAAGATCCACGTCGTTTGGCTTTTATCTAGATTTAGTTTTTGCAGTAAATTGTAAATTTTAATGACGAAATATAAAATGTGAAGTCATACTACATTTTTCAACTTTGCCCCTCCCTAATCAAAATCCTGCGTACGCCCTTGAAAATAATAAAAAAATTTTGACATTAAATTGGATGGACATACAAATCTTTGGTTTTTACCAGGGCAACCAAAAATATTTATTCAAATAAAAAATATTTAAATAAATATTTAGGCAGTTTTTGGCGGAAGAAAAATATTTCGCTACTTTTAGATTTTTCATAAATAGTAGAAGGTTTTTCATTTTTAATCCCAAATATTTTCAACAATTTCTGACTATAAAAAATATATACTTCTAATGCATGATTTGTTATTTTCTTTTACTTTAATTTTCATTTAATTATTTGCAAATTAAACTTAAAAAGAAATGAAAAAAAATTAAAAATTTATGAAAATGCAAGTTAAATTTAAAAAAATATATTCAATTAAAATAAAAATTGAATTGAAAATGCAATTAATTTGCATTTCATTCAATTTTCTTTTTCTGTAATTTCATTGAATTCACTTCATTTTACTTAATTTGCAGTTTGAAAATTATTCGACATGTCACATATTTACAGATACATAATCTGTTTACATTTCAAAATAAATGATCAATTGAAACATTATGCTATTCAAATTATAAGTGGAAGAGAACTTAGCAAAACACGTGGTCATTTTCTGCAACAACTTTGATTAGGAGTCAAAAATGTAAACAAATATACAAAAAACATGAAATTTGTTTGCATTTGATCATAAATGTTTCTTGTCAATTATAAATATTTCCCTGTTTTTTCATGCATAACTAAATAAATATTTTGCATTTTATCGTAAATATTTTTGGTTGCCCTGGTCATTACTGTTTGGACATAGTGGTCTCTTACCCTTTATTAAAATTTTTCTAAAAGTATACAAGTTTATTACATGGATTGAATTTTTTTTCAAAGTGATCATAATTTATTGATTTGATTCGTTATAGATATAATCAAAAAATATATTATTTATCCTTATGAATATAATTAATAGATGCATAAATTTGCCAATCTTTAATTTCACCAACAGGCAAAAATGTCTTAATTAAAATTCCTCCAAAAGTATACGAGTATTATAGATATAAATAAAAAAAAATATGAATAAACCTTATGAATATAATGAAACGATGAATAAATTTTCCAATTTATAAACTGTAAAACTCAATTTGCAGAAGCCGAAGCCGCGAAAGAAGCTGGCATGCGCTCGATGCTCGTCGTGCGAAAAGGCAACGCTCCCTTGAGCGACGACGACCAAGCCAAATTCACGACGATCGAATCATTTTCCGACCTGAGCTTCGAAACGTCCGCGAAACGTCAGAAAATAGAAGACGCGCCGCCCGTGGAACCCGAGAAGCAGCCCGAAGAGAAAAAAGATAAGACTGAAATGCCCGAAGAACCCGTCGTTCCTATGGATACTAGTGATATCGCGGAGCCCGTTGCAGCCCCGGAGCAAAAAGAAGAAAACGGCGACGTTTCGTCGCCAGTAGTAACCGAAGAAGCCGAGACGAAGGTCGAAAAGAAGATTGTCGAGGAGACGAAAGTCGATGAGAAAAAGCCCAAGGAAAAAGAACCTAGCGAAGAAATTGCAAAAGTCGCCGATGTGGTGGAAAGCGCGACGGAAAAACCGGTAGAAATTGAGAAACCCGTAGAAGAAGCTGAGAAATCGGTAGAAATCGAGAAACCTGTAGAAACGGAAAAGGAAGAGAAAAAGGACGAGGCTGTAGTAGAGGAAGTCAAGGAAAAGGAGGAGACTACTACTCAGTCGAATGGAGTGGACGCGAAAGAAAAATTGGAGGAGGAAAAGCCGAAGGAGGAGAAAAAGAGCGAGGAAGTGGAGAAAGTGGTGGAAGAGGAGAAGAAAGTAGAAAAAGTTGCGGATGAAGAGGAGAAGAAGGCGGAGGAGCCAGAGAAGAAAATGAACGGAGAATCGAAGACGGAGGACGAACACCCGAGGAACGGCGTGGAGGAGAAGGAAAAGACCTCGAACGGTGAGACGATCAAAGTGAAAAAAGTTGTGGAAGATGAGAAAGCCGAGTCCGACGTTGTACCTCCAGTTGCTGTTTCGGCGACGTCCTAAAAACGATCGGATCCTCTAAGTTTACGTGCATAATCCTCATTACTTATCATATAAATGGCGCCCGACTCTTGGAATCTACGAACAATTTCGGAGAGTATTTATGGTTTCATACACGAAATGACGATTTTACAATAAAAAAAGAAGGCGAGATTTTTCAACCAGGGATTGGACTCGAGGATAAATACTTTGACGAGGAAATTTTCGATGTACAGAAACAGCGTGTTTCAGATTCGGTTGTCTTTGAAAAGAGGCATTCGACGGGTTTGTGACGTTCCTAACGCAGAAATCCAGTTGTAATTTTTGATGGTATTTATATATGTCCGAGAGGCGTTCACGCCTCGACTTTTTTTTACCTATTTATCGTAACTTAGTGGTTAAGGATAATCGAACTTGTCATTCGCTGTGCGTATCAACGAATCGCCAATTTTTAATTCTTGTTTTTGTTTAACTTTTTTTTGTTTTTCTAAAATTGCGAACACAGCGAAAAAAAAACAGTAGATTAGAGCACTTTGCATTCGATATACCCTGTGCCAAATGAATGTCACGTGCTGAACTATACTTTGTAATTTCGGAGGTTGCTCGTGTCGCGCAAGGGCTATGGGTTCAGAGAGACGTTGATGGCAAGGTAAAAGATATTTTAGCAACGACCACTGGAAAATGCAGGTAAAAGTTGGGCCAATGTGTAGAAAATAAGTGAAGTCAATTCTTTTTAATAGTTAGATGGTATAAAGAGCTTTATATTCATTTTCTGGCAGAAAAATCGTTAGTACGAAAGTAATTTTTTGTGATGGAAAGTTTTTATACATTGGCCACGATTTTTGGTTGACACACAGTATGGCTATCTTTTCCGAAAGATAATTGATTCTCGTAAAAAATGAAATTTCAAATGTTTTTTTTTTTTCAATGCAGTTTTGATCGGGTTCTCTCTTCTTCCAGTGCCTCTAGCTCATTGTACTTATTTGATTCTTTTTTCAATCATTTCTGGACTGTGATTTAACGTTATTCTTTAAAATATGGCAGCCTTCGACTTTTGGATAATTTCGTTTGATTCGTAATTGTGACGGTGTTGACTTTCCTGGCGAACAAAAATTTTTGTTCCGGTTATCAATTGATGAAATAGATTTATCCACCACATTCCTGACCGACGAAGACTCGAAATATGTGATTGAGGTTCTTGAATGCGATGCGCGAATCGCGTAATACCTTCAAGCGCCAAACACTCGAAATGCTCAAACAGCAGTACTTTGATACAGCTATTTCCGTTTATCTTGGTACACGATACTACTGCATTTACGTAGTTTAAGTTGCAAAGGTTTTGAGAACCAACGGAAAGTTGTCATGCGATTATTTCTTACTTTTTCAGTACGGTATCTTGAAAATAAAGCGAAATGTCAAAAAAAGAAAGTGGAAAGTGTGTTGTTTATTTGGCATTGTGGGAGTCGTTGCATAATTTTTTTTTTTCATCACTCTAACCTCAAAACTGATATTTTGACGTGATTTTGGGACTTGGGATGAAAAATATGGTTCGCACTCTGGAGCTGTCGCTAATTTTGGGGGAGGCCGATTTTATCCCTCGACTTCGTCTCGTAAAATGTAAAATGTACTCTTTTTTTTTTAATATTAGTTAGGAGAAAAGGAAGAAACGTAAATTTGGTTAGTGAGTTATAAAGTTAGAAATTGGAGGGAAATTCGTGCAGCGTTGGGGAAGTTGCTGCGGTATCGATCCTTCCTTCACCGCAAGAGATTTCGCGACCTGTATCCAGATGGACGTACTGCTTTTCCGATGTTTTTATACTCGGCTGCAGAGGCGGACTTTGTGAATTCCTTCGAGTAGAATTTCACTCTAGATGAGTGAAATTTCTGTAGTTTTAGAGTGATACTTTGCTTGAAAAAAAACGAGCGATCAATCCGGTACGGCGATAAAAGTTCAAAAAAAAAGTTCTAATCAATTGTTTTTCCAGCGTCAAAAGTTCCAATCATTATTTGTCCAAAGTAAAAATTTCCAATTATTTATTTTTCCATACTGTCAAAAGTTCCAATCTATTAATTTTCCAAATTAGAACATTCCTTAACTAAGAGACATGAAACAATAAAATGAAATATGAAATCATTTGATGTCATATAATTTCAACTTCAATGTTATTCATTTTTCTTTATGCCAAAATTTGTTGATGCGTCTTTTTTATTTGAAATTTTCATTAAAAACCTTCTGACACATTTTTGTTAAGAAGTAATAACCCAACCAGCATATGTCCGCGTGAGAAACGTTTCTGTAATCTTTTAACTGAATTGAAAGCTTTTGAGCGGACATTTATTATTTCAGCAATGTTTCTGAAAGATTTCATTAAGTAAATTACAGTAGGATTACAGCAATTACAGTAAAAATTACTGAAATTTGTAATTTTTACTGTAACTGCTGTAATTAAGGTATCAAGAACCCTGTAATACATATGTTTTGACTGTAATTTTGAAAACTAGAGCAAAAAATACACCTGCTGACAAATTTTTACGGTCCTACAACAAAATTTCGTTAGTTTTTTAGCTATCCAAAAACGTGACAAAATGTAATTGTGCCCATCTCTGGTTACAATTTAAAATTGCGAATATACACGCACACACAATAATAAACGCCGATTCCATTAGACTTTTTGGAACTTTTTTGACGTGGAACTTTTGTATTTTGGACCTTTTTGGGCTGGCACTCATCTTCTGTGGAACTTGAGTTTTGGAACTTTTGTCGTATAATCGATCAATCCACTTAATTTTTTTGAGTGAAACATTACTCGAAAACGATGGAAATTATAGAATATTATTGCTCTTTGAAATCGCATTGAAGAGTTTTTGAAGTCGAGATTTCACGAAATTTTGTAATGAAGATTATTAGATTTTGTGGTGATGATTTTTTGGTTTTGGATTACTATAATTTTGTTTTTTCAATTTTGAAGTAGGTACACTTAATTTGTTGTAGAAACTTCAAATCTGGGAATTGTGAAAAATATTTATTAATGTTGAAAGTATTTTCTGCAGTTCTTGAAAAAAAATGATTTTTTTATTCTGGGCTTAGAATATCATGGAAACTCGAGTACGATATTCAATAGTATTTTTTGCGTAATTTGGATAGTGAAACAATTCAATTATTATACTGAGTTGAGAATTCACGAAATCTTGTAGTGTAAATTTTTGGACTTTGAAGTGATGATTCTTAATTTTTGGATCATTAATTTTGTTTTTCAATTTCGACTGTTGAAAGAACTTAATTTGTCATAAAAACCTTGAATCTGGTAATCATTTAATTTTTTTTTTATAAATCTTGTATAGTTTGGTTATTATAAATAAATTAAAAACTTGGATTTAAAAATGAAAACAGCGATTTCTATGACTGTTACAGTTCAACGGTACATGATTTCTGATTCAATACATTATAATGTATACTCTGCACTATTTTCACGTAGAAAATGTTTCGAAGTGCCGAAATTTGTCGATTGTCACGTGCACCATATTTTACAAAATTTTAGCGTTTTATGTGATAATTTCGTTAAAATTTCACATAAACTGACTTTTAAATTTATACTTCTGTGTATACCAACCGGATTTTCAAACGTTTTTGCTCGTAAATATGAATATGAAATGCGATTTTTGTTGCGATGTTTAAACCTCGCGGTCACTTTGCCAGAGTACCTTCAAGTTGTGTATATTTCCCACCGTTT
The DNA here is from genome assembly GCA_030522825.1 of Platygaster orseoliae. Classification (NCBI taxonomy): domain Eukaryota; kingdom Metazoa; phylum Arthropoda; class Insecta; order Hymenoptera; family Platygastridae; genus Platygaster; species Platygaster orseoliae. Next base: position 1,150 of record JAPYZL010033358.1, on the reverse strand, counting down.
TTCAAACAAATTAAAAATTGATTTATTTTGTTTATTTCGGGAATAGAAATTCATAAAAACTCGAATATAATATTAAAATACTTTTTTCGTAATTTGGCTGGTGAAATAATTCTACGACTATACTGGGATTTGAACCAACGTAATCTAAACTTGTTTTAGTTGACTTGACAATCACGCTACTTATATCGATGAAAATAATTTTTTATACGATCATTATTTATTAGTATAGAATACATAAATAAGTGTATTCCAATCTCAAGAACACACTTGATTATCATTATTTTTTACAAAGTAATCTTTTAAACTTAAATTTTGGTTTTTCAATTTAAACTCTAGGAAATGCAAACTTAAAATCTCCCACGGCCGTACAAAGCGACCACTGCGCTTGCACCATAAATTCAAATTCAAACGTCGCTTCGTACTTTTCCGTTGGTCATAGGTTTTTTTTCCCGCTTTTTTCACATTTGACAGTTTGTGCTTGTCATCTCGATTTGACAGTTGTGCTCGCAACGCTATCTTACTTTCCGAATAAACTGAAATATGCTGCTTCTTGACCAAAATAATGATAATGAGTAAATAAAAACTCCATTGTTCCTCGAAATATTTTATTCCCTCTATTTATACAGGGTGTACCGAAATCCCCGTACCAAAATAAAATATAATATTCCTTTTTGAATTTCAAGTCGAAAAGTCCTTTGTCACTTTTTACAAAACTAAAAATCAAAAAAGTAACTCAAGTTTGAAATTTAAACAATAAACGCGCTCTTACGAAGAGTGGGGATAAAAACTGCGTACCAAAATTTACCTAAATTTTCTTCGTACTTTTCCGAGTCGAAAAGTCCTTTGCCACTTTTTGCAAAACTCAAAATCAAAAAAGATATTCGAGTTAGAAGTTACAACCAATCAAATTTCTCAGATTTCAAACTCGAATATCTTTTTTCGTTTCGAGTTTTTTGAAAAGTGGCAAAGGACTTTTCGTCTCAGAAAAATATAAAGAAAACTTGGTTAGAGTTTGGTATGTGGTTTTTATCCCCACTTGTCGAAAAAGCGAATTTATTGTTTAAATTTCAAACTTGAATAACTTTTTTGATTTTGAGTTTTGTAAAAAGTGGCAAAGGACTTTTCGACTTGAAATTCAAAAAGGAATATT
>JAPYZL010033339.1:0-43177 GCA_030522825.1 Platygaster orseoliae | reverse complement strand
TTCCTCCCACGTTCCACGCAAAAAAAGTGGCCATTTTTTTGTACATGCACGGGAAAAAATATTGTATGTTACATGGGAGAAAGAGGATGATTCCAACTTGTGCATTTGGGCACTCGTTGAAATCATTCTCTTTTTCCCTTGTAGCATAAATATCTATTTCTGCTTTCGCGATGTTTTTTTTTCTTTCCTCACATCTTCGTCTTCTGTTTATGACGTAAGCAATTCCAGGCACTCTGCTGATTTCTGTAAGTAGCACTCCGTCAATGAAGAACGAGGGAACTTTTCTTTGCCGCGTGACGAACGAGTTCCATACAAAGCTACGTGTCGGCTTTTCAAAATCGTTTACACGAAAAAAAAAAAAAACAAAAGTACTCCCGAAGTCTACTTTTCCCTCATCTCTTAAGCGAGGCGTTTCTTATGTGAAAGTCGAGCTTCAAACAGTGAACTTTGTTTTGCATGGAGTCAAGTACTTTTCCGGCGATTTGCGGAGTTTTATGAAAATAATTGGGGAGAAAATTAAGAATGAGTGGCTATTAAAGGAAATTTTTAGTTGATTATTACGAATATTTAGGAACTTATTTTGTAATTCATCAATTGGATTTTATTCTATGTTTCTGATTTTTTTAACTATTAATGAAAATGATAACAATAATGTAGTAATGTATAATTAAAAATTAATTTCCGGATTTTGAAGTTATAGAACTTTTGGAGTTCAAAGTTGCACATTTTTCATGTACATATTTAATACATATGGAATTTGATTTTTGTGATTTTTTAACTACGGAGATCGAGATTTTTTTTAGTATATTTATATATATACCTTGAAGTACTGTTTGATATTTTAATAGATTTCTATATTGCTTTTTAGAAATCGTAGTTAAATATAAGAATTCAAAATATTTTTATTGATTTTTGAGGAAATCACAACTACAGAGATTTGATTTTTGGTATTTAAAATTTATGGTAATAAAAATTTCAATGATTATTATAATATGCAATAATTGTTTACAAAACAGTGTTATTATTCGTGGATTTTTTCCTTTTTTTTTGGTGTCTATACAATTTGAAGAATTATCTAATGACGTTTTGTATAAATTTCTGGAATTCCATATACTCAAGTTTCATAAATTCAAAAATTCAAGATCAACACAACTTTTTTATCAATAGATACATAAAATACTTTATATTTTTGTTTTGTATTAAGGAAACATCAGTGACTTTTGCAGTGTTTTTATAGATTTTTTGTATTTTTCTGTATTGTTAAATAGATTTATACAGTTTGAAGGGTTCGAAATATATTTGTACGAGTAAAAAATGTGATTTTTTTCGAAATTACTCATTTATTCATTTATAAATTCTGATATTGTATTTTTGAATGTATGAAATTTTGGTCTAAATGATTTTCTTTTATTTTGTATTAGAAATTTGATATTCATTTGTTCTTAAAATTTAGTGTAGAAAACACATCTTTCCGTATTAATATTTTTGATTTGATTTTGTTTATTTAGGTTGTATTATTTTGTAGATTATTTGAGGATTCGATGTTCTAGAATTTAAGTATCGACAGATTTTAAGTATTTGAATACAGTTCTGGTAAAATTATATTTATTAAGATTTTCAGTATTTTATAAGTTTTTCATGTTTAAGAATTTTTTCTGTCATCCATAGTAGCGTTTTAAGTATTTTTATAAATTAATTGTATTTTTATAGATTGCAAATTTACATTTTCCCAATTTAATGCTTTAGAATTCAAAGTTTTACAGATCGATCTTGAGTATTCGTACAGATTTTGCAGAAAGTAGTTTTTCCATGAAATTTTATTATTTTTCCACCTAATAACTTTTTTTCAGTGTTCTTCTAATTCGAAAAATGCTTCTAAATATTTATGAATTTTCCTGTGGATTTTTAGAATTTGAAGTTTCAGGGTCGAGATTTATTTAGATTTTAAAAATTTTATTCTGCAATTCTAATTGTTCTCTCTATTTATGATAAAGTATAAACAATTTTTTATATTTATTTTTTCTGCCTTGTCCTTGCAAAACATTTACAATTTTCTTAAAACTAAAAATATTGATATTCTTGAGTTACTAACCATCAGAATTCTGAGTATCATTCAAATTTCAAATTTAATATGAAATCCTTTGTTACGTTCTAAAGAATTCAGTAGGCACATTTTTTATAATCTTAACGTATTTCACTATAAGTTATTATGTTCCGAAATTTGTTTTTATTAATTTTCTTAACTTTTTTTTATTTCCACAATAAACAATAATAAATTCTAGTCCAACTTTATCATTAGTTTCCGAAACGAAAGAAACCAATGACCGGAGAAAATCCTAAATTCCAAAAATGTTTTGAAATACTTTTCCACCTCGAAACCCCGAGACGCCCCAAGTTATTAAACGCCGTTGCAGCGATGCAGTTATACCCAGGAAAGGGAAATGTTTGGGCATTCATTTGCGCGGCGTTTCCTTAGAACGTCCTCGCAGCCTCCGAAGTGTTTTCGGCGACGCCATCCTTCTCAAAGATTTCATGCCCGTGGTTTGCTAGGGGTGCGAAATCGCACAAACGCCAAGACGAGGGGTCCGCAGAAGAACAATGAATGCAAGTCCGCCATGCAACGCAAAAACTTCCTCAAGTCACATTTTTGATAACGCAAACCCAAAAAATCATCCATCACATTCAATTTCTTTTACATTCAAATGTTCCTCTAAGTGAGAGTTAAGTGTACGTTTACCCAACGAAATGCAAATGTCAAAATGAAGACCATTTGGTTAAGGAAAAATTGATACTCACACTTGATTGTTGTCATTGAGATGCTTATACTTTGTATCCTGAAACACAATAAAAATTATGTCGTTAAAAATATGGGCAAATTATGAGTATGAGTAGAGGTTGTTTGATTTTTTTAAGTCTTGCGGTAGTGAAATATACTTTTACTGTTGTAAAGCAAACGGGGCTGAGGGGGGGAGGGTGTAAGCTTGGGGTGGGTGGTGCATATAAGATGGGAGACGCACAATGCACGCACCCAAAGAGCACTTGAGCTGCTCCTCAAGCAGTGCCATGTACCAAGGGCAGTAACGTAGACAGAGGGGGGTTCTGGGGTGACAACCCTTACCGAAATTCGAGTCGAATTGATTTTTTTTTGTGTAAGAAGATAAGAAGAGATAATGAGAAATGGGAAAAAATTAATCGAAAGAAAAATGATGATTAGGAAAACTAGATATTTAATATAAATAATTATGAGATATAATACAAATGAGTGAAAATTATAAAAAATGTACTCACTGAAATTTATTTCCTTCTTACTTATATTTACTTTAAAATATTAATTCATTGAATTGTTATTTATTGTTTGCTTTCTAATTTGATATAATCTTTTTTTTATTGTTATTATAATCATTTGAAGCATATTTACTAAAATATATGAACTGAAATCTGGAGAATATAACGAAAAGATTCATACATGTATGTTTTTTGAGTAAAAAAAATTCAAAATTTTGAATTCAACTAACGCAAAAATATCATTCTTAACTTTGGAAAAATTTTAAATTGAATGAAATTCAAGTTCTGAATGTTTGGTTCAGATATCGTAGAAAATTCAGAAAATTATCCAGACCAAAAGAATAAAAACAACTGTATATTTAAAATAAAAAAATGAAATTACAAATTATTCTAGTCCATTTTCAAATGATTCATTCAGTTTGAAAAATATAAGAAAAATTTAAGACGTCAAAGTTCGACTATCCTAAATGTGAGAATATCACCTGCAAATTTCCTCGATACACCAACTCAGATTTCCTCCCCCTCCCCCCCCCGCCCCTCGATAATTGCCGCAAGAAAACGAGCCCACCAATCGCCGTTCCCGTTCAGCAGGGAAATTAAGAATCGGCCGACGAAAAAGAAGGAAAGAAAAAGGAAAAAAAAAGCAAGCAGCCTTGAATGCGCTCGTTATCCCGGATGTAGTTTTCGCTTTTCTCAAGTTGACAAGCCTTTTGTTATTTGGATTTCGCCGGAGCGAGAGGGGTAGAAAAAGCGATGGACTGAGGCGGGCCGTCCGATAGAGGCTAAAAAAAGAATGGCGGAAGCGGGAGGGAAAGAATGCAAGATATTGCAGCCCCGCGGGACACGGGGACGTAATCTCCGCGACGACCAAGTATTACAATCCCCGTGGCTTTCTCCATCTACCAAGTCACTCCACTTCCCGTGCATGAATGGCCCATTCTCCTTGGCCTGTCTCTAGGAAAGTCTATCCATTCCGATTGCAACTCTCTTTTTTTTACCCTTTTTTCTTTTTTCTTTTCCACCACCTTTGCTTCCGTTTTCCATCAGCCGAGTCCCAGTTTTTTCTTCCCCAAATCCGAATACGAAGATTCCGTATATACTCTTCGTGATGAGCTTTTGCTTTTGTCTTTGGCATCTTGGGATTTTGAAACTTGGAACCTTGGGAACTTTGGGAAATTGATGAAAATGAGAATCGAGTTATTGTTATGAGAGAATTAAGATTCTGTCTTGTTTTTACTAATGGGCTCTGGATTTCGTCTTTGACATCTTGGGCTTTTGAACCTCAAAAATGAAATTTAAAAACTTTTTGTAAATTATATTAAAGATGATAGGAAAAATATTTTTTTTTTTCACATTTTTTGAGAGTATCTGCAGGCTAAAAATAAAACAAAAAATAATTTGTTCTTGATTTTGTGGCAATTTATGGAAAATTGAGAAATATAATATGCTTATATTGTTGAACTTGATTTTTTGTGAATTTTTTGTGAAATAAGTACTAATTCAACTGTTCATGTATTTTTTGGAGAAACTTGTTTATCAATGTTAAGAAAACTTAACTAAATGTAAATAGGTTTTTTTTTCGAAAACTTATTTTGAACTTTAGAACCTTGGGAACCTCGGGAAATTACCTGTTGTCAGTTAGATGATGTTGTGATATTTATGGTGTGAAAATCAAGTTATTGTTACTTTCTTCTCTTAAATGAGAGAATTATGATCCTGTCTTATTTTTACTAATAAGCTCTGGATTTTGTCTTTGAGATCTAGGGGTTTTTAAGCTTATAATCTGAGTAATTGAACTTTTTCTAGAATATACTTAAGATTATGAAAAAAATATTTTATGTACATTTATTGAAAGTATCTGCAAGCTAAAAACCAAAACAAAAAAACTTGTTCTTGATTTTGTGGCAATTTATGAAAAATTGAAAAATATTGTATGCTCATGCTTCTGAAATTTAAACTTGATTTTTGTAATTTTTTCATTTATTAGTATACGTTTTACTATTTATGTTTTTTTTTGAAGAAACTTGCTTCTAAATATTCAGAAAACTAACTGAATATGAATAGAATTTTTTTCGAAAATTTGAACATTTTTTTCCTCCAACGAACAATTAAAGACCATAGGTACTCCTGCAACTAAAAATTGTATTTGCCTTCATCGTGAATCACGATTATTCAAGATAAAAAATATTTTTGTCTGTATTTAGTTTTGATTGTCTACAAATGAAAAATGTTTTAAGCAAATATCTAAAAAAACTGAAAGAACATCCGAATTTGAGAGTTTTTGAGAAAAATTTGATACTTACGAATTTTTCTTCATTTTTGATTTTTCAATTGGCCAAAGACGAAACAACAAATTATCTGGAATTTCAAAATTACAGGCTAAATTATGAAAAATTTCGGGTGTGTTATCTTTTAATCTTTTGAAAATTACGAAAAACAAATATCACATTATTTTCTATAAAATCCGGAAAATCGAGGAAATTTCCTGATTTCGCTTGTTGGCTTTGAAATGTTACAGAAAAAAAATGAAATTTATATTTTAACATTCAAGTTGTAGACAATTTATGGGCTCTGCCAAGAACCACTTGAATTTCGAGAAATTCTATAAAAATCACTAAACTTATTAAAGTTAAAAAAGTCTTCGCAATTTGTTTGCAACTGCCTTTATTTTTATATATTTGTTAGATATTCGCGAATGCATCTCTTCAATCCTATGCACTGCAACAAAATAAAAAAAATTCAAAACAACAAAATGATATAAAAACCTACAAGAAAGCAAAAAAAGATTATCAACAAAAATCATCCAAAAAAACAGAACAAAACCAAACAAGAAAAAAAAACCTTGACAAATCAATTGAAAATTACGAAGAAGAAAAACAACATTTGACATTATTTTTCCATCAAATCCAAAGTATTTAGATAATAATTCTTAAGTTTATTGATTGGCTTCTAAATGTTACAACATCAAATCAATATTTCTATAAAAACATTCAAATTGTAGAAAATTTATGCGTTCTGCCAAGAATCGTTTAAAATTACACTAACTCTACAAAAAACACATTGTTTATCACTTCCTACTTTTTTTTTTAAAGCTTTTTCTGACATTAATCTTAAATTCTACCTTTAATTCTATGAACTGCCACGAAACGAAAAAAACTACAGAAAAACAAAAACAAAAATGCGAAAAAAGGAATCAAAAAAATCCCTTGAAAAAACAGCGAACAAAACCAAAAAAAAGCATAGAAAAAGAACCCAGAAAAACCGAAAAAAGGAAACAGTTATTTTTAAAAGCGAGAAAATAATTCTCTCAGGACGTGCCAAGTTATTGAATCAATGTAACGAGTTTCATTATAATTTCAAGCCCGACGATCGGAAAAAATCTTGTCCCAACTCGAGTTTCCGGTGATGATGAAATTCTTGCGGTGGAGATCAAGGCAGCAGGGTAAAAAAAGGAGAAGTAAAGAGTTGAAAATCGACTTGGAGACGGACTCAGCGCGGGGGTGGATGGTGAGACACGAAGGGATGAAAAGTATAGGGGGTGGGACTCGTTGGAGGAGCCCATGTTGAAATGATATCGATTCCAATGCTTCTTACTAGACGAGGGTGGGCGACCCCTTACTTTTACCCTTTTTCTCGATGCTCGGAACCCACCCCCACCCTCCTCCCCGCGCCTCCCTTGCAACCCCCAAGTCTTTCTCAGGTTTTCTACATCCTTCCACCTCCAATTCCAGTTCTTCTCCCTCGCCAATCTCTTCCGCTCTTTTATTTATTATCCATTCGACGTGTTTTTCGGCTGTTTACAATTGGACGATGACGACTCGAGTAATCCTAACCTCAAAAAACGTACACGTGGCGGACTTTTTTTTGGTACAAGTTTTAACGTGTGCATATTACGTTTCATGTCCGGTGCGTTGTACATAAAACCCTCTCCAGATGAAAGTTTCGAGCACGGTATTTACATAGGTTTTTTGAAATTGCCATGTAGGAAAAGTTTTTCTTTTCAAGCTCCGAAACTCCGCGAATGATGGGCGCCTGGTTTTTGGTCCGCCAGAGTAATTGGGGGTCATTTATTGGTGGTTATTATTACTTGAATTGGGTAAAATGAAATGTTGTCTACTGAGGGGATGCAGTTTGTGACTGTTATTCGGGATTTTCGTGGTTTCTGAGAGACCATGGTACAAACCCCAAACGAGATAATAAAATTCAAATGAAGAAATAAATAAGGGAGACCTCCGAAAGTCGTCTTCCTCTTTTCTGCACGTCGTCGGCTGGGGTGGTTTCTGCCCTTACTTGTCCGCTGCAACCCTTAGTCAAGAGGGTAAAGTCCATATTATCCTCGAGGATTTTGTAGGTGCAGACATCGGGAAAATATTCGACGTCTGGGAATTTTTCGGGAGTTAGGGTAATGAAATGGTTTGACAACAGAAGAGGATAACCTAGATTTGGGAATTTTTGTGAAATTCGTTTTTCGTTTATTCATTGAATTCATTGAACTCATTGAATTGTTTTTTATGCATTGAATTTATGTAATTCAAAGTGTAATAGATTTTGGGTATTGTATTATTGCTATAGTTTTGATAATTTAATAGTAAACAGTAACTTGGTAGTTTCCTAGAGTTTAATAGATTCATAGTACTTTTAAAATTTTTGAGCAAAGTTGAATAGATTTTCAGTAATTTTGTTAATTTTTGAGTGAATTGTATTTGCACAGATTCCAAGTCACATTTCATGGATTTTGAGTCTTTGAAATATTCACGAAATTCTTGTAAATTGTCAAGATATTTTTATTTTTTCGAGTTATCTGGATTTCCATTTGAATTTCTAGAAATAAAAATGTGACAGTTTTTTTGTATTTTTGTGAATTTTTCATTCAATGATGTTTTTTTTTATATCAATAAAATTATGCAAGTTTCCTAGTTTTATCGTAGATGTCAAGTTGTTTTTGAAATTGTTATATAGATTTCTACAATAATATTCTCTGGAATTTGGATTTCATGTATTTAATGGATTTCAACTAATTTTTAACATTCTTCGTATTAGCTAAGAAACAGTTTTTAAAAAGTTTGATAAATTTTTAGATATTTTAATATTTTTTAGAATTTTCTTATATTTTCAACGATTTTCAGTTGTTTTTTGGATTGCTATGTAGATTTCGACAACTTGATGCTCTGAAATTCAATACTGAAGTTTTCATCATAAAAATGTTTTTTTAAAAAAAACTTTCTTCATGGATTTTAAGGTTTTGTTAGGCTTTGATTTTCTTTAGTACTTTTTTTTGTGTTAAAACAATTTTCTTAATTTTGAAGTATTTTCAGACATTTTAAGTAATGTTAAAGATCACTAAAAATTTCTGGCATTAGATGCTTTCGAATCCAAAGTTTCAAAATTTGTAATTGTTATATATATTTTATAGGAAACAGTATTAGCATAGATTTTTAATTAGGCATTTCAGACATTTCTAGTTATATTAGTATTCGCTAATATGTACAAGGTGTGGTTGATTTCTTGGTATATTTATGGGTTTTTTTTTTTGAATTTACGTAATAGAGCACGAATTTTGAGTATTTTTAATATTTCCAGCATATTCATAAACTCCTCTGAATTCTTGTTTTTCTGACACTTAATTGGATTCCAAGTAGTTTTATGGATTGCTATCAGGCTACTACAATAAAGAATTTCAGAATAAAATCTTCTATATATATTATGAAAATTGAAACAAATGTGAAGTATTCCATTGAATTTTTCAGATAACAGTATCTTACAATTTTTTTCTTATTTTCTAGAATTATCTGATTTTTTAGTATTTATGAAAGATCAGTTCAAAAAATTTCTCTCTTTTCCTCCAATAACACCGAATACAAAGTTTATGATTTAATATTCATATTGTAATTTCAGTTACATCGAAAGTAAAAAAATCCTGATCTCAGTTGTTACAACAGGTTTGTAATGTTGGAATCGAAAGGGGGAAAATAAAGTGCTATAAAACTAAAACCCCTTGTAAAGACGATTCCAGAAAATGAAATAAGAGTAAGATAAAGGCAGTTTATACACGTGGGCACGTGAGTGTACCGAAGGCGCATAAAACGTGCGTGCGAATTCCCTGACCCAGCACATGCATATATCGATAAGCTGGTTCCCCGTTACAAAATTCACGAAAAAATGGACTGAAAATATTATCATTGAACTCAGTACCGACACAAAGCAATATATAAAAATATCATAATAAATTTGTTTCAATTGATGCAAATTTTAGAAAAATCTAAAAGTTACACTATAAAAAATAATTGCAATTTTTTCATACTTGAATAAAAATCAAAAGGCCATAAACCTTAAAAAAAAAATAATAACTCAGCCACTTCCACGCTCTTCCCAGCGAACAAAAAAAAATTTTAACCTCTCGATCAAAAAGTTGCGAAATCAGCAAAACTGTAGAGAAAAAGGGAAAAAAAGGAAGGAGGACGGTAATTCCTTAATTAAATTTCCCTACAATCGACGCTGTACAGCGGTAACGAATCAACTTTCGGGATAAAAGAACCTCGGGATTAAACGGGTAGGCAGAGACGAAGAAAGTAAAAAGATGCAACGAGGGTAGGTGGAGGAGAGAATGAGGTCGGGGGGGGGGGCTCCTATTTGGTCGTTAGCCAGTTGGCTAATTTCCAGCAGGAGTCATGAAAGCGAATTTCCACGAGGAGTAGGGTCATTTGATGATGCTGTATGGGTGTTCGGCGAGCCGCGGTCATTGCTTTTTCAATGATTTTCGCTTCCTTTTCCATCTATTGAATGACCGTCCCAGCCTCGAGCATTTCGATGATTTCTCCGCGGCTCTGTTGCGGAGCGTCATAATGCTACGGGGAAAAGCAATCTAGGGGTGGCCCTCGATTGGGGTAGGTTAGCCCGCGCTTCCACTTTTATGAAACGCGGCGTCCCTTCGCGGTCTCGGATGTTCCATCTCGAAAAATCCCAGAACGAGGGTTTTTACGTTCGATGACTGAGGGTATTTGTGGATTTTGAAAGTTGGAAATGAGCATTGAAAAGTCGATTTTCAAATGAAATAAACGTTTGGTTGTTATTTGACGAGTTTAAATTTATGCTTTTATTAACTTGAATTTATTTGTTCTAAATAAAAATATTTTACAGCCAAGAAAGACAATTTAATTGATTTTTCAGTTTATTGATGATTGAAATTCTGATCAGGAAGAAATGATAGAGAATTCTGAATGCGGTTTGACTTTCAAAAATTTTTATGAAACTATCTAGATAAAAAAAAATTTGTGTTTCATAATATTCAACATTTTTTTTTATTTATTGGTCACTTTATTTTTAAAATAAAAAAATAAAATTATCAATAAATAATTATATATAATATATACCTATAATAAATATTATTGTTTTTTTTAATTTTGTCTCAGATGTTCCATCTGGAAAAATCCCAGAACGAGGCTTTTTACGTTTGATTACTGAGGACATTTGTGGATTTTGAAAGTTAGCAATGACCATTGAAAAGTCGATTTTTAAATGAAATAAACGTTTGGTCGTTATTTTCCCAACCGAATTTTCAGATGGGACAAAGAAATTTTAATAGACATTCACAAATTTTAGTTAAGTCAAAAAAATTTATGTTTATACCAATTTGAATTTGTTTCTTCAAATTAAAAATATTTTACAGTCAAGAAAGACAAGAAAATTGATTTTTCAGTGCATTCATGATTGAAATTCTGATCAGGAAAAAATGGTTAATAATTTTTTGAACTTTCAAATTCAACTTTCAAGTTCAACTTTCAAGAACTTAGATGAAACTATGTAGATTTCAAAAAATACGTCTTTCATAATATTTACTTATTTTAATTGTGTTTATGGATGATTTTATTTTTATTTTCATCATTTCTATAAATACCTGAAAATATTATTTTTTCCATCTATGTGTTGGAATGGCCGCTTTTTTACGATGAATCGCGTGAACACAGCCCTCTTCCCGAGTAGCCATAAAATCAGCGGAAGAATTCTTTTTTGTTCCCTGCTATCTGGGATAAAAGACTTTTATCCCGGATACTAGGAAACAAAGAAGAATTCTCTCGCTGATTTTATGACTTCTCGGAAAGAGGCCTGCGTCACGCGTTTCATCGTAAGCGGCTACTTCTACACATACATGGAAAAAAATATTGTATGTTACATGGGAGGAATGTGATTCAACTCGCGCGCTTGCGCAATCGCTGCCGCTCGTGCCCAAATGCTCGCTCGTAGAATCATTCCATTCCTCCCTTGTAGCATAAATATTTATTCTATCATTTCTATAACGAAAATTTTTAAGTGATTGAAATGAAAATATTTGTTTTTTTGATGCTTGCAGTATTTTTTATATTTTTCAGATATCTTTACAGCTTGAAAGATTTTTTGTTATAATTATCGATTTCTATACATATTTTAAAAATTTGATGCTATGGGAATCCGAGTTTAACCAAATTCGATTATTTTCGTAAATTTAATAAAAAATAATATTTATGCGATTTTTGAGTATCTATATATATAAAAATCAATGTCACTTTCTTTGTGATTCCATTACTCTTGAACCGCTTGACCGAATTCAATGAAATCTTCCGTAACATATTTGTTGTAGTCCAAGGATGGTTTATAGCTATATAATTGTCCTGTCTGAGCTCCACCCACGCACTCACCCACGCATTATCTGTATATATTGAACCCTTTGACCAATTTTTCATAATTGTTCCATCACATATTATATAGGTAACATATAACATATATAATATATAACATATTATATAATATGTAAAACAAAAGATCACAAGATCTTACAGTCACAAAAAATCCAAAAATCATTAAATTTCACAAAATCCTAAAGTCACAAAATTACGAAAAATTATAAGATCACAAAATTTCACAAAAACTGAAAGTCATTAAAATTCACAAAATATTCACAAAAATTGAAGTCACAAAACAACAATCGCATCAAGTGACAAAATTCGAAAATTATAAAACTTCACAAAATTTCATTATATTCTATACAGTTCTAATCTTCCTTTATATTTTTAGTTTTGTTTTTAAATTATTTTTCTAACCTTTGTATTTAGGATTCTAAAAATAATATTACATCATAAGACAGATTAACGAATTTTATTTCGAATATAGAAGAAATCATAAAATTCGATAATATTCTATTTATTTAGTAACAGATATTGCTATATAAAAAACACAATCTTCAAAAAAAAAAAAATTAACAATTAATATGAAAAGAGAAATCAATGACATTTGATTTGTATATTCAGACGAATACGATCTTATTAAAAATTTTAATGATATGTTGGCACAAAACTTACATGCACAATATAAACATTCTTTTTCCGTTATCACCTATTTGAAACTTAAAATGTTTTTAATGAGTTAGACAATAATGTTTACCACTAAGACAATAATAATTATAATAAAAATGTTGTATAATACAGTCTTAATAATTATTGAAAAATAAGAAATTTAATAAACTATTTATCGAATTTACTCTCATTAGAACGACAAATTGTAATTATTTTTCAATTATTCATTTGTAAATATTCAATGACGCGTAGCGAAGCGCGCGGGGACAGCTAGTTTTATATATTTCTTGAATCATCGTTCTCTATGCTATTTACAACAATTTTTAGTATTTCACAGTATTTTTTTTATTTCCAGTATTTCATTGGATTTCTCTGAAAATCCTTACAATTTTATGTTTTCGTATTAAAATGGTAAACAATTTTGGGTATTTTGTTCAATTTTTCGAGAAACAGTTTTTTGCACATATTTTTAGTAGAAATTGTTGTTTTCTTTTTGTCGTATTTTGTTAGTATTACTTATTCAATTTCAAGGATTTTCCGTTATTTTTACAGGTATAATGGTTAGAAGAAATGTATGCTCTAGGATTCAAAATTTTACACATTTTGTCGACAATTATTTTTACAATGTTTTTGAATACGAAAAAATTCCTAGTGATTTTTGGATTTTTTTCATAACTGAATTTGTTAGTATCATTCACAGATTTTGAGTTTTATTGATGATTGTTATAAGGATTTCAATAGTTGAAATTTTGATAGATTTTGCAGTATTGTGTTTTTTTATGTTGAAAAGATTATGTAGCATTTTCTTCTTTTTTTAAATCCCAGTATTTTTTTGAATCACTCTATACATTTTTGAGATTCCAAAGATGTATAGACTTATTTAATTTTACCTAAGTTTTTTGAATTATCCACGAACTGCGAATAATGAAACATTTTTCAATTTGCAAAACTAAAAAGAATATCACACAGTTTCTTTTGTTTTGCAAACTTCAAAAATCATCTAATTTTGGAAATCAATTTCGTTCATAGTGTTCCTTGTTCATATTTTCAAAACTTAAAAATAATCGATAATATTTGTAAAATAATCAGTAATTTGCGTAAAATTGCAAGGTTTTTTTTTTAATTTTCATTTCTTAAGTTGAGTTGAACAAAAAATTCAAAATTTACAGTTTATACCACAAATCGTATATGATAAATTAGAAAATTGCGTTTTCTCTGAGAACTCAGTGAAATCTTGCTGAAGAAATTCAAATTCGACTTATAAATCATCCCACAAGACCATTAACTCCAGCTTTCGGTTTTTCGAAGTAAACTCCCTGAAATTTGCCCTTAATCGCGATTCTCTCACGAAACCGCAAGGTTGCGTATCGATTCTTGCGAAATCGTCGAAAGTTGGCGGGCGCGAAGATCTCCACGGAATCTCAACGACGAAACTAATCGGGTAATGTACGTCTGTCTGCGCGGGAAGCCCGTAGAGGTGGAACGAGCCCGGTAACAAAAGTTTAGTGATTCGTGATAGAATGATAGACGTTTGTTCCAAAAGAAAAATGCAAGATTCCCTGCAGTCACGAAATGGCAAAATTGGGGTTGCAACTCCTCGACTTTACGCTTTTTTGGGGTAGGTTCGTAAAAAGTTGGATTGAAAAGTCTCGAAAACTCTTCGATTCCGAAAAAATTGTTGTGACGAACTGAATTGGAATAAAAAAAAACATTCGACAATGTCCTAAAATCGATCGATTCAATCCCAACGAAAAAACCTCCGAAAACTGCAACGCCCAGGATGATAAATAGAAGAAACGAAGCAGAAACGACACGGAGTCGCGCTCGTTAACGACATCGCGCGTCTCCATTCTTAAACATACTCAAACAAAACGCTTCCTCTACACCGCGAGGCGTCCTAAACGGATGCGTGTATGATGGAATTTCTTCCGTCATTAAGAAAACGTTACAATGTACGGATTTCTAAACGCCAGGGCAAGAATTGACGCGGTCCGTAATGCAACTCCCTCTCAACTCCGTCATTCTTTGTGTCTCGCAAAGAAACACTAGACACGTCCCGCAGAAATTTTCTCACTTACATTAAAACACTTTTTCCCGAGTTGCTGAATAATTTATTTATATCCTTATTTTTTCTTCGTCCTGTGAAATTCGTTAGCGATACGAGCTTCTAACTAGTTTCAATGCAACAGCGAGACGAAATTTTTCCATGCAGATTTCTTGTCCTCTTAGCCCTTTTTTGCCTTTCCTTTGCTTCCGTTCTATTTCTTGTAGGTACAAACGCGTGAATGCGCGCCTGCCTCGGAGCCATCTGACAAAACGCCATTTTTTCCTCTCCTTTTACGACGCTCATACATGTAATTTCATCGCGCATTCCGATGAAAAGCCGCGTCTATTTCATCTCGTTGCACTGAGAAAAATTCCTCGCGAAATCGAGGAAACGAGTGAAATTCGAAATACGGACAAAATTATATCATTTCGTTTGTATTCGGCAATGTTCGGTAACGTTCGTGCGAGTTCGGACGTTTCCGGCAACCCGAAGTGTGCACGAACATTCCCGAAGTGTGCACGAACACTCCCGAAGAGTGCACGAACATGCCCGAAGAGTGCACGAACATTCCCGAACAATGCACGAACATTCCCGAAGTCTCCCGAGCATAAAACGATCAGCAATATATCGTTTTTTAGATTTTTAGCGTGAAAAAAAAATGTTACGATTTTTTCTTCCACGAGAACTGAATTGGAGAAAACTTGTATTCGCAACTTTTCTGTACAAAACTCGCGAGGCAGAAGTTTCGGCATATTTTATTCGCTTAGCGTACAATTAAACTTTGCCAATTAACACTCTTGCGCGGGGAATCATTGAATCATTTGGCATCGGGGTCTTGAAAGTAGAGGATTTTTCTTTCACTTCTCGTTGGGTTTTCGGATTGCACGAAAGCACACTTTTCTCGGGAAACTCGATTCAATGGGAGGTCTGATGGTATCGTCGTTGGAGGGAAAAGGGTGTTTTGAAGTTTGTTAAATGGGCGATCATTGAAACGTTGCATAGTGCAGTTGGTATTTATTTAGTGAATAAATTTCATTTGCCTGATTTTTTCTATGTGATGTTTTTGATTTTTTTTTTAATTCGATTGAACGAAAGCATGAATTTTAAGATATTTTAGCTGTAAGAACGAAAAATACTCGTAAACTTGCTGTGCTCGAGACCGCAGATATCAGTATCACCACATGAATTAAAAATAAATGCAGTGGTTTTGTATAAGCTGATTTCAGATTTCGTGATGGCCATTTCATCAAAATCAATCTAAATTCAAACCCAACCCCAAAATAATCAAACCACGAAACACAACGAGAGTAACCCTTCGTTTTGACTCTGCATGCTCGAACCACCCTAGAATCAATAATTGCATTTTCATCCACCCGAATCTTTGATGAAAGTCTTTCGTCCCCACAGATTGTGACTTGATTGAGACGACTATCAAGTCTTCTTATGAACAAATTCGTCTTGGAATTCGCTTGTTCTAACCAGTTTTCAGGATTGAAAATTTGATCGTAAAAATAGTAAATAGTTAGAGAAAATCGAATGTTTAATTAAGCGATTGAAAAATGAAAAAATTAGTAAAATTTAGTTTTCGATGAAGAAATCGTAAACTTATTAGACATGAAAGTAAAAAAAAATTTTAGATATTGTTTATTTTGTAAGATAATTTATTTCATCGAATTACCTAAAAAATGAAACAAAAAAAAGGCAAGATATATGAGCGAATTCAAAAAAATTATGGTTATAGATTTATTAAAAAAAAAAAAAAAAAAAATAGAAATTTCGAGATTAGAAAAAAAAATGTGATGTTCAACTATTATTTCCTATTCGCCGATATAAAAAAGTGTCTTTCATGTAAAAATAAAAAACTACTTAAAAAAAAAATTTTTATTCTCGATCCTGAAAAAATTCTGGAAATCTACGAGAAAACAAAAAAAATATCCAGCTCAATTAAGGCTATAAAACTCAAAATAAAAACTTGAGATAAAAGAAAATAAACATAAATATCGAAAAATGGTTAATAACTTGAGATAATGATAAATTGAAAATAAATATTTCAAGCACATTGATTTCAAAAATCAGAAACATCTATGACTAAATTTGTTAAATTTAGAATTATGGCCACTACTTTCAAAAAAAAATTTCCACAATCGTCCACTGCATAATGAATACAAAGCTTAAAAAATTTTTGCACAATTAACGCCATTTCATAATTAGAAATTCAGAAATTCTGATTAAAAAAAAATGTACAAACATCTGACTTGAATTTAACTCTAATTTCCTAAAAAAAAATCTTCCTTCCATCGAAAATGTTACCATCGCTTTTAAAAAACTCCCTCAAAGCGTACACGTAAAAAAAACTATCCATTCTAAAATAAAACATAAATAAATAACTTGCGATAGTAAAAAATTATAAATAACAGGTATAAATCTAAGGAAAATAATTTATAACTCGAGAAAATAAATAGCCTTAAATAAATAACTTGGGAGAATATACTTGGAAAATTATGAACTTCTATGCTCTGATTAATAGAATTTAGAATTAAACTCACTAATTTAAAAAAAATCCACTGCACAACAAATACAGTAACTACTAAATTTTCCCACAACCAACACCATCTCACAAAAAAATATTTCTGAAAAATTCTCTTTAGAAATATTCACCAACTGAATCAAAATCAACTCTAGTTTCCTGAAAAACATCTTCCTCACCCAAAAAATCTCTCCATCGCCCCTAAAAAACTCCCTCGAAACCCACACGAAAAAAATACTGTATCCATCCTGAAATATAATATAAAATAAGTAAGTTGAGATAATAAAAAATAATAAATGGCAAATATAAATCTGAAGACAATAATTAAAAATTTAAGATAAAAATAACTAAAAACAAATAACATAAGAAATTATCAAAATACTTCAAAAATCAGAAACTTTTATGCCTTCATTTATCAAGTTTACCATCACAGCCACTAATTTCCAAAAATACCCACAACCATCTAATGCACAACAAATACAGCACCTCACGAATTTCCCTACAACCAACAGCATCTCACAAAAAAAAATTCTCCTCGAAAAAATTCACCAACTAACTCAAAATCAACTATTATTTCCTGAAAAACATCTTCCTTCCCCAAAAAACCCCTCTATCACCCCTAAAAAAACTTCCCTCGACACCAAAAAAAAAAAAAAAAAAAAAAAAACTTTATCCAGCCCCGTCACCGGGGCGTTCAACCCGAGGTCTTTCGTTCGCAAAATCATCCGACATCATCGATTCCATCGCCGGCCCTCCCACGGGAGCCTCCGGCTCAGTCCGCGGTTCCCTCCGGCGAAACGGCCCTCCGAGCCCACCCTCGGCCACCCTCCCTCCCTCCCCTTCCCGCCGCCCACCACCCCCGGGGTCATCAAACACCGACGTCAGCCTCGTCCGGCGAACGCACCGGCCATTTTTTGTCTGGCCAGTCACCGGAGTCCCCGGGATCAGTGGATGCGTTGGACGGCGTGCACGTAGGGTGAACTCGTTGCGCGCCTGGTGCCAGCAGAAAGAGAGGGTAGGGGGGAGGGGGAGGCCGAGTGCAGCAACCATCGATCAGCCTCCAGGCTGGACCGCGCAATGATTTTTACCCCTTTGTCCCTCGCCGCCCCATCCCACCCCCGCTTGCCCCACGGGCCACCTTCGACGCGCACACTCTCACCCCACACTCCCACCGCCCCCCGGCCACCTCCCGTTCGCCCAGTAGCGCACTTACACATTTCCGAGTTTTTCTGTGTACTTACACTTCCGGGATATTGGATTTTGAGGCTCGTCCTCTTGGTTGGAACGGTCTTCCATGGGTTCGATGACGCAGAGTATTGGAGGCGAAGATAAGGTTGAGGTGGATGGGCGATGTTGGTTTGTGTGGTGATAAGAGGGAATGTTCAACATGGGGACAATATGTTTGTGGATGTTTTAGGACACTTTTTGAATATTAACATGAAAATGAGGAAATGAAGGTGTATAAGTGTATATGGTAGGGGGGGGGGGATTTTTTGGATTGAAGAGTTATTTTCCGAAGTTTTTTTTATATTTTATAATTGATAATGGATAGTGTAAGAATTTATGTCAAGTTCAATGCTCTGATTCGTTATTATTCCAGTTCGAAAATTTTTCTCGTTCTCTCAGAGCCAATATCAAATAGTTAAGAATAACTGAACTTGCGTGAATAAATTTTTATTTTTATCTTTCGACCGTAATGTAGGATTATCATTAGGAATATCATAAAAAAAAATTACAATAAAAAATAAAATTAATCTTTTTCTTTTACAATTTCGTATTAAAATAATACCTACATGGAATATAAATATTTCGGTATTATTTTGATATAGCATTATATTATAGCAAAATTATTTTTTGTAGTTATTGTTTTTTTTTTTGGTTAATATGAATTTTCATACTTATAATAAATTCCTGACGAAAAACCCAGATTAGGATTGAAAGATAGAACGAAACAAAATGACTCCACGAATGTTCAAATTTATTAATTACTTGAAATTAGTTCTGAGAAAACGTGAAAATTTCTTAAATAGGAGTTATAGAATTATGATATCATTATAAAGTTATAATACTTATTTTAAACGCGTGAAACGGAATTTTTGCGATAGACGAGAAAAAAATGGATAGTTTCTCACTTTCAATGACACACTGAAAAATAGATTTGGTTCACTTTAGTAAATTATTAGTTCAGACAATAAAATTTCATTAAACAATTACAAACTTTGTTTCAGTCAAAAGATTCACGTTTTTGCTATTTTGAATTTATTTTTCTGAACCGAAAATATTTTACAGTGAAAAAACTGTTTTTCTAAGAAATTTAATATTTGGTTGGTTAATTAAAGACCATACTTTTGCTTAAGCTAATAAATTGACAATTATAGTTTGGTTCTTCCGTATTATAATTATGTGATTAATTAAACAATTGTAATAAAAGTTGTTCCTATATTAAAAATTAAGGTTTGATTATAATTTTTAGGATAACTTTTTTGTATTTCTTTTTTTTTTGTACATTCAAGAATTTAATTACAAGTCATAATTATTTATTACTATTAATAATTAACTATTTTGATTAATAAAATACACTACATTTTTATTTTCCAAAACAATACTTTCAATAAAATGAAAATAAAACAAAAATAATCCTCCAAAAAAGTATCTTAGAAAAATGTCTTCTAGGAAAAATTTTCATTTAAAAAAGTTAACTTTAATGTGGATTAAACGAAAGAAAAAGTCAATAAAATTCATTTTTTCTTTTCGTAGTATTTCAATGTCACAGTTTCGATTATTGATGTGTAAACGTTTACAAGGAATCAATTAATTTCCAAAAAAATGCCACGCAAATTTGTCCCTTTGCCGAAAAATCGTTTCAGCGAGCGTACCTAAACGACAATCGTCAGTCCTCTTTTCTCATCGAAAATCTGCCAACTCTCGCCCGGTCACGCCCTCCGCCCTCCCACCCCCTCCCGCCACCTTCATCCCTCGCTTCGTTCGCTGGGTGGACGCGTTTTGCATTACCTTGTTTTCGGAAAAATGCGCCCAAGTTAATCCTAAAAGTCGGTAAGTTGAAAACCCTTTTTTTAAAAACATTTTTCATCCCTCTTCGATTAATTCCCTTTTTTAGGTTCGTTTTCGAATTCGCTTTGACATCACGCGTACCCATTAGTCCATCAACTTTTTGCTCTTATATAATTTCAAATAAGCCAAATCATTTCAAGAAATGATCTTCATATTCAAAAATCATCCAAAATCTGTTGACGAATAAAAAATTGTACAAAAAAAGGGTTAAATGTGTACAGAAACTGGACATCGCTTAACGCAGAAAAAAGTTTTTTCATCGCCTAACAAACCTTAACTCGGTTATATAGACTTGGATCGGTATCGATTGGGAGCACGGTCGGGAAATAGGAAAAAAGCGCTGATTTTCCGTCCATTTTTCACGCTCGCTGATTGCGCCGAAAACACGCGGGGCCGTAAATTACGGCACCGCAAAAAGTTGACGCATCGGGGATATTAATTCTCGATTCGCAACAAAGTATCGGCGATCTGTTAATGGAAAATAATTTTCACTGCTACGGGAACTTTCATAGAGTTCAAACGAGGATTCTAACATCGATGAAATAACAAATAGGATGGTGTGAAAAAAGCCACGTGTTTGTGTGAATCGCATTTTGTCAAGCAAGAAGGCAGAGGGGGATTTTGGGGGGGTCGACCGAAACTAGATATTGTTTTTTGTAATGAAAAAAAATGATAATAAATAAGACACGCTTTCATGAAAAAACTAGTGGAAATTATAAAAAATTGATATTTTCTCAAAAGTCTGAAGAAATATTTAAAATTCATTAAAATATAAAAAAAAACTTCAAGGTATATAAATATACTGTAAAATAAATATGATTCATATGAAAAGAAAAAAAATGAATTATATCATATAAAATACGTTTACCATAAAAAATCGTCAACTACAAAAATTAATAAATTCCTAACAATATATATATATATTTATCTCAAAAACTCCTGAAAATTTGTCAATGTAAATGAGAGTTCGTTAATCTTAAGATAAGATTTTTTTAAGATATCTTCAAAGCCACACTTTGCGAAAAAAGTAGATATCGAAGAAAGAATAAACTTCGGTTTCTATCCTCTTTTGTATTTTTTTGCAAATGAGCTTTTTATGTGCGAAGCTCGGAATATGCTTTTTTCGGATGATGGAGAAATTTCGGTGATGAAAACGCGGCTTTGCCGTGGACGAGTCTGTTGGCGACAGGTTTCCAGAGGATGAGGAAGCGGCCTGTGATGGCACGAGAGCCGATGTCGAGCGGCTCTGATAAGCGGAAAGAATTTCTGTCAGACAACGAAAAAAATTAGTTGGGATTTAGAGAAAACGAACTTTTAACTCATTAAACAATTTTTGAAAACTTAACCTAAAAAAAATAATTGCACAACTCAATTTTTTCTTTTTTTCCGAAGACGAAGATTGAACACAAATTTACCAAAAAAATGATGACAAAAAGAAAATTCTTACATAATCATAGAAAATGTATTATAATAAACGATGAAAATATAGAATCTCGTAAAAAAACCTGCTTTTACGTAAAACTGTCTTCAGTTTTCACGAGCACGCGTTCAAGTTTAATTTGGAATTTTCCAGTAGTATTAAAAACACCTGCTGCGAACGGAATGGGTAATCCGAATCAGACGTCGTGAAATTATAATTTTACGAACGAAAGGTTGAAAGTTGATTTCTCGGAAAAATAATGAATACGAACAAACGTTACATTTCCTACGTAAAATCCCAGGAAAAGAGGAACAATCGAGAGAAAAACGAAAGGGCGAGATGGAACGTTAGCATCAAAGGGATGAAATACGATTTTTACGTAGCTGTACTACTGTCACTACGAGGCTTATTGAATTTTGAGACAGATGGTCATTTCGACGTCGACTTTTTTACTTCCGTTACGTTTCACGTCATTCGTTCGTTTTCGGATTTTTTCAATTCGTTGGAAATGAATTTTCCATGTATGATTAGAGAAAATGCCACATGGAATTTTAAGTTCCGACGTTTTTATGAAATTCTTGTCACGGTTTGTACTTTTTTTATATTATTTCTTAAATTTTTTTTCCTTATCAAAATTTTTTAATCAGGTATGATGTATGAAAAAATTGATTAACATAAGGCATTATTATTTTCTATAATTTTCGATGAATAGATAAAAAATGTACGAAAAAATACAAATTGAATAATATTTTAAGTATGATGTTTTCTGTTCGACTAATTATTGTATGTTGTTTTGTAACATTGTAATAAATACATTTTTAGCAATAAAAAATAAGGAATTTTAATTTTGAATTAGGTTTTTTGATTTCAATTTTGATTCTGAGATTAAGTAAATTAAAAAATTTAACGTACTTCACAGGATATTATGAATAAAGTTAAAAAAAAATGATAAGTTAAATTTACCGATTTTCCGATTTTAAAAATATATTCATTTTGATTCTTTTTTTATATGCTAATTCTTGCCTATTTCTAATTACTATCAACGAGAAAATCAAAAACTTAGAATTCACAATATTAAATCTTTTATAGGTACAAGTGTATTTTACTAGTGATTCAATTATTATAATATGTAATGATCATCTTATGAAATAGGTGATTATAAGTACATTTTACCAATGTAGTTCATTGTATTATTTAAGTATATATGTATATAAATTTACCAAATGTCTGAAATTAAACATAATGTAATAATATACAGTTCAATAATATAAATATAATATAATTCAATATGAAAAAAGTTCAAAATGATGAAATATAAATTTATGAATGACTTCAAATTATAAATATATATTCATAATTGAACATCGATATCTACCTTTTTTTTTGGAATTCAATTCTAAAAAATTTGCTCAAAAATTATATTGTACTATATTCGTCTACTTATCTGTTGAAAATGAATCTAATGTATTCAGCCGTTATTATTTCAAATTTTTTATGAATGCGGCATTCAACATTTTTTGAAAATATTGATGGCAAAAGTGTAAAGTTCATTACTTTATTTCCAATTATTTACAAAAATAAAGAAATACAAGTAAATGAAGTTTTTTTTAGATTTCAATAAAATTACTAACAATTGAGTGAAATTTGAATTATAGCAATCTCTATAACAATGTACAAAAATATTTCACAATTGTTAAAGTACTGAAAAATTGAACGATATTTCATTAATCAAAACAAAGAGATATATCTAAAAAATCTATAAATGCTTGAAAACTATGTAGACATAATTTTTGATCAATTTAACAAACCTTGATTTTGCAAGCATATGGTTCTGAAAATCTATACAGAAATTCATAAAAATACCAGGAAATTGTTCGAATCGTATGAATAGTAAAAAAAAAATAATAACATTAAAAATATTTAAGTTTTTAAACTCTGTTATAATATTCTAAAAATTGTCAACTGTGAATTTGAATATTTATAAGGGATTATTCTGAATAATTTTTAATCCTAATAAAATCAAAAGTGCAAGTATTGTGTGAAATTGAGGAATTTATCCAAAATGTGAGGATTCTAAAAACTTTCTCTCGTTTTATGAAATGTGAAAAATTCGGATATTTTTAGTATCAAATGCTTGTAAACTTATTTTATTACAGTATACATTTTTACTCATTTACTAATAATTTTTATTTTACTGTGAAAATTCAACAATTTAAATTATGGAATCGATGATATTTACTAATTCAATCTGTAAAACAAATTTTTCATTCAGTGAAATTTAATTATTTTCAGTAGAAAATGTTTGTTGATAGATTAAAATTTTTATTTTCGACTCTTTAATAGCAGCCTTTTTTCCACTGAGCAAATCAATCAAATTCAACCATAAAATCGTTAAAATTGACAATTTATGATCAAGAGATGATAAATAGAGAAGAAAAAATAACCAAAAAAATATAATGAACAAGAAAAAACTTACTGAAAAAATGTTGACGAAAAGAAAATTCTTACACAATTATTGAAAATATATTCTGATAAACGACCAAAATATGGAATCTCGTAAAAAAACTGCTTTTACGTAAAACTGTCTTCAGTTTTCACGAGCACGTGTCCAAGTTTAATTTGGAATTTACTCTCATGGTCTACAATATTATCTTATTTACTCTCTTGATCTAAAATCAATATTGTAGAATCTACAATATTATTCTACATATGCATATATTACATGAATATATTGATTTTTACAATTTTGTAATACACATATTATATTTCCTACTTCAATAAATATCAGTTCTCAATATACAAGATGTAGTAAGTTCCCTTACATGATCATAATTTTTACATTTTTTCATGAGTATTACTCTACAGTATGCCAAATACGAATATTTCAATTAATACAATACTGTGTATAGTGAAATTAACTATATTTTATCTCGATTCTCAATTACTATATTTTTCAGTAAAAAGTACTACATTTTATAAAATGATCGCAATTTCATTCTACTTGTGTATGGAAGTTTTCCCATGTTGTGTAGAAATTATCCCGTATTGTATGGCAACTTTAGGAATATGGAAAATTTCCTATTCAAGTATGTCACTTTTCCCATGCTTTTCCGAAAAATTATATACATGAATGAGACAAATTCTACACATGCGTGTGAATTATAGATCAAGGGATAGAAAATTTCCGACTCATGTATAGTATAAAAACTTCCTCTAATGTATAGGATGTTTTCTGTAAAGTGTGGAATCCAAAAACCGACTAAAAACGCGAAATTTTCAGGGATAACGCGCCCAGTGACTCTTAAACCGTTGAAATCGTTCACTAAATAACAGGCGCAAAAGGGGCAAATGTAAACAGGCCAGGATACTCGAGAATAAGAAAGGTCCTGCACTCGCCCAGGATACACTCCGGAACGCATGCGTTTCATTTCCTCTCGTCCTTCCGTCCTTTTTCCCCATTTCTTTTCCTCTTTGTTCATAAACGTCGGGGAGATTTATCTGCCGATGCACAAACGAAATCCAAAAGCTCATGCATCAGTATGCCACGTTAGCTCACGCATCTGTCCGTCTCACTCTCTCCGCTGGTTCCGCTTCCAGGCTATTCGCTCATACCCCCGAGTGAACCGCGCATCGCCTATCTCTCCTCGTATTTTCGCGTGCATGTGAAGTGGATTTGTGTGCCCGGCAAATGCCGTGGTCAAGAGATAATGCGAGCCTACGGGGGAGGAAATCTCCCGTGAAACGAAAAAAAGCCTAACTTGCATTTTCCTGGGCTAAAAAAAAGAGTATCTCGTGCGGATAAAATTGTGTTAAACAATTTTTTCAGCGGAGGAAACGTGACGTGTCTCGTTGAGATGATTGACAATGTTGGGTAGAAAGAGAAGGATGATTTTTACGGGAACATTTTGTTCAATTTTTGATCTGGAATTTAGGATCATAAGTATTTTGAGCAAATATAAGTTTATGGATGTTTTCAGTCTCGTAATGTTCTGTAAGTAATTATAGGAGTGAATAAATTAACAACTTGGAGCCATATTTTTGATTTTATTTGACCCTTGAAAAGCAGAACGAAAATTCAACAAAACTGATTTTACAAAAAAATATCAAATGAATTTATATTTTTAATAAAAGATTATTTAGTTATAAGTGTAAATTTATTTTGTAAAATCGATTTTGTAAAGTTTTTGATCTGTTTTTTAAGTCATCAGCTATTGAATAATTTGTTCCTATTATATCGTTTTGCTTAAACAAATAATAATGTTGGTAAGCTTGTAGAGAAAAACAGAGAAATTCTGAATTTTTCTCCTCAAATCAGTTGTGTCTAGTTTGTCAAAGATAGATTTTTAAAATCGATTTTTTTTAAAAAAAGGAAGTAGAGAAATATAAGGGTAAAAAATAATTATAATGGATTTTGTAAGGGTAAATTTTGAAAAATTTGTTATTTTTATATTTTGGTTGAATCTCTTTAATTGATAATTCAAAATATCAATATTTTTTCACAAATTCACATTCTTGAGGTTTTGCCATTTTTGATGATGATATCAATTACATAATTTTTTGGAATTAAATGTCTCGTTTGATTTCTTCAGCATCAAAGCAAAAATTTATAATTTTTGAAGGAAAGGTATATTTTATGTTAACGTTCCAGAAATTCAATATTATGAATATATTTTATTTTCACCAATTGCAACTGCTTCAAAAAGCAGTAAATTATATTTATTGATGCGAACTAATTATTGTTTCTAAAAACAAACAAGATGAAATTTGTTGAAAATTACCTATGAAAAATATCGAGTTCACCAATCTTTTGGAATCTAAAATTTTTATATTCCATAAATTGAATTCGCCAATAATGAATCCATATTTTCCACATTAGAGTTTATTATGTTGTAATAAATTTACCAAAATATTAAGAATTTTAAATACTCGAAAAACAATGATAAGTATTTTTTTTGTATATTTACCCGAATTCATAAATATGCATTTAATTTATTTTTTGATGCAAAACAATGAAAATTATTATAATTTATAATTTAAAATAAAGAAATAACAAACTTTTCTAACTTTGAAATATATATTTTTCATCCATTCAATTCGTAACCATCACTTTTCAAATATATTTCATTTCTCGCCTTTCTTTTGAGAAAAATTTTAAAAATAGATTATTCTACAAAATTATTGATATTCAGAATAATAAAATTGTAAATTTCAGTAAATGAAATAAATTAAAATACGTTTTTATTATAAAGATTTTCAATTTAAAAAACGACTTTTGCTCTTTCACTTTCTTTTTACGTAAATTTAAAAGTGAATCATTCCACCTAAAAACTCGGGAAAAATTCTCATTTTTCGATAGCAGTATGCAAATATAATAAACGAACATTTTTTACTAAATTTTAAATGTCGTAAATTTTCAGAAATCAAGAAAACAAACATTCAATGAAATTCAATCAAATTCAGAAAACAAACATTCAATCAAAATTGTTTCGCTAAAAAACAATAAAATGTTGTGTTAAAAAATAATAAAATCCTAAAACTTTTTCTAATATGATTAAAAATCTGCAAAAAAAAAAAAATTTGTGAAATAACCCTTCTCCAAATAACCGAGTGACTACTGTATTTCAAATTCACGACAAAATATCCAATTTCCAAACACTAAATTTCAGATGTCCCAAATATAGAAGTTTAGGAAAAACAGGAATACCTTTAAAATTTTTAGTAATTTGGAAAAAAAAACGTTAGCTCAAAAAAAATAAAACGTTCAGTCAGAAAATAATCCAATCCTCAATCTTTTTCTAATACCTGCAAAACTCAATCGACTCAAGAAACTCGTAAAAAACCCTTCTCCAAATAACCGAGCTCCTACTGTATTCCCAATTCACGACAAAATATCCGGTTTCCCTGCAAAATTCCCAGCCTACTCTCTAATTTCACCGCACTTGCAGTCTTTTCCCGTTGCACCACGAAAATCGGAAAAATCCTGAGGGTCGGAAGAAGAGGGGCAATACCTTCAATACGCAGCTTTCGATTGCAGGCGAGTGACCAAGCAGCAAAAGAGCTCGAGCTTGGGGTTGGAGGGGGTTAAAGTGTGTATATCCGTGTGAGCGGAGAAAAAGTTGGTGTGCGTCGTTGCATTTGGAGGAAGCGAGAGGCTCGGAGGGAGGTCGGGAAGAGGGAAGACAAGGAAAAAAAAAGAGGAAGAAGCCTGCGGGGGTGGGAGAGAGGGAGAAAGAGCGAATAAGCGCCCAGGTCGGGGGTGTAGGGGCGAGGAAAAAGAGGGTCGGATGCAATGAAAATGCGTGGGACGAGAACGGGAGGATGCTGACCAAAAAAAGATGGACGCTCCAATTCATTGATCGCCTAGTGGTCCGAGCGGCGACGCGTGCGAAATGAAAAAAAGGGGTACAGGGCGTTGCTGAAAAATCTCTTGAGTCCTTTTTTTTCGTGAGTTTCTCAAGTTGTTTTGGAGCGAGTTCGAGATGATATGAAATTAAAATTTTGGATATTCATTGATTTTGCCAGTTAAAATCAGTGATCTTTGGAGTCAAGAGTCATTTATCGAGTGAATCCTTGTTCCAATGAATATTACGAATTATCTTCCTAAGAAAAATTCTATATATATTTTGATTTCTTTGAAAAGGTCTTAATTTGTTGTCAGAATTTTCATTATTTTACTTCACTGAAAAATCTCTTGAGTCCTTTCTTTTTATTGAGCTTCTCAAGTTGTTTTGGAGCAAGTTCGAGATGAAATTAAAAATTTTGGTATTCATTGATTTGAGAGTCATTTAAGGAGTGAATCCTTTTTTCAATGAATATTTAGAATTATCTTCCTAAGGAAAATTCGAAATATGTTTTAATTTTATGAAAAGGTCCAAATTAGTTGTAAGAATTTTTACTATTTGACTTTACTGAAAAATCTCTTGAGTTCTTTTTTTTAAATTCAAATTTGAATTCCAAATTTAGCTACTTATTGATTTTGCCAATAAAAATTAGCGATCTTTGGAGCTAAGAGTCAAAAATCAAATAAACCCTTTTTCCAATGAATTTTTCGAATTGTCCTATTGGGCACAATTTTCTACAAACCAAAAATTTCTTGTTTGAGAAGTGTTATTTTTGTAGTTATTTTTCTACTTTTTTTAGAACTCTATAATTGAACTATATAGAAACGATTCGGGGATACTATTTGTTGTTCAAGTTATCAGTAAGGATTTACATTTGGAAAAAAAATTTCTGTAATTATCATGACAAAAATATATATAGTTTCTTGACACAAACGTTGTAATTTTAATCAGTTTTTTTAATGATTTCATGTATGATATTTTGTTATACACTCACAAGCTTTGAATAGCATAAATCTTCTTTAACTTTATTAAACTATATTTTCTTCTTAAACAATGTTATTTCAATAATCTTACGCTTATCATATATTATTTCAACGATTATTCAAGAAGTTTTGAATTATTATTTTTATTCAAAATTTTTCTTTTTTTTTTAAGTAATTCACGCTCACTGACAGAATTAACTTTGAAATATCGATATGAAATTAACGAATTTCAATAAAATGAATCAAATTTATCGCAATTTCCACTGTGTTTGACACATGAAACAAATGGAATAACATTAAAGATTCTCAAGATTGAAAATTTTTTGAAATCGATCTAAGAAGTCAGTTACGATTTAATTTATATTTCAAACCCAGAATTCATAAAAAATTTCAACTTATTTATGAGTATACTAAAATTCACGTAAATCAAATTCCAAGCAGTGACTTACGTTACCTAACACCTATTTCGTAAAAAGTCAAATCAATTCAAAAAAACGATATATCAGTGTCAGTTGACGGAAACGCCCCCCCCCCTCCACTTATTCGTTATATTCAATGATATGTTGATGAGTTTCGTAGGGTCGGTCAGGTTTTTTGAATGAACTTTTTTTTCATGAACAGGTCCCAATAAAACCGGTCCCAGAGCTTTTGAACTGGACAGGTTTGAATTTAAATACAGGAAAGTTTCGTTTTTCATTCATTTTCAAGATAATTTTTGCACTAAGTGTTTCGGGAATACAAATTTTCAGTGATCAATGAATTCTTCGAAAATTCTTCTATGAAATCTTGAAATGACAAAAAAAATTGTATATACATCTTTTCATTGAATTCAGTGAGAAACCCTTTTGGAATCCTTTCTTTCGAGTACTTGAAATTTCTGTCAAGATGTTCTTCCCGAATAAATCTAGACGTCATCGCGAATTTCATAAAGATACCCGAATAAAGGACGCAACTGCCCAAAACGGAGGGACCCGAAAAATGTTTCTATGAAAAGTGGCCATTATTCCCGAGTTCCTTTGCATTCTGGCAACCCTTTGCATCTGTTCTTGCATGCAAAAGAGATTTCCGGGGACACAAACGCTCTTTTCGAGTGTGAAGAAAAACTTTACAGAATATTGGAAGAATCGGATTTCTTCGAGATACCCTTCGAAAAATTTGGACGTAAAATAGAGGTAACCGTGGCGAAAAGGAAGAGCCTCACCTGGCGCCCCTTAAGACGCATCACCTGTCTCCTTTTTTCCTCATTTTCGACGTCTTTTTGAGATTGGTTCGCACGGTCGTCAATATTCTTCGACAGGACTTGAGATTTTAATCGAAATTGAAATTTTTACACGACTTTTCGAGTATTATTCACTTAGAGAAAAATCCAGTACTTTTTACTAAAAAATATAGTAATAGGGGATCGAGATGAATTATAGTAAATTTTTATGGTCATTCAAAATTCAAAATTCAAAAATATAAAATACAAATAATGAATAAAAATATTCAAAAAAGTATCAAAAATAATAAATCAAAATATCATTATAAAAATATTAGAATAAAAAATAAAAGTATTCAAAAATAAAAAAAACCACATATTCCTTTTTGAATTTTGAGTCGAAAAATCCTATGCCACTTTTCGCATAACTCAAAATCAAAAAAGATATTCGAGTTTCAACCAATTAGATGTCCCAGATTTCAAAGTGGAATATCTTTTTTAATTTTGAGTTTTGTGAAAAGTGGCACATGACTTTTTAACTCAGAAAAATTTAAAAAAATTTGGTAGAGTTTGATCGGTGATTTTTATCCCCACTTGTCCAAAAAGCGCATTTATTTTTCAAATTTCAAACCTGAAGAACTTTTTTGATTTTGAATTTTTCAAAAAGTGGCTAAGGACTTTTCGACTTGAAAGTCAAGAAGGAATATGTAGTTTTTTTATGTAACAGTAATTCAAGATCACCTTGTATATTTTATATGTTATAGTTAATATATGAAAAATTAAAATTATATTGTAGATTTTCTCAGAATACAGTAATTTTTACAATATTTATAGTACTAATAACTAGGTTTTTTTCACAGTGTTTTTGTGAATCGCCATTTTGTCGGGAACAAAAGAAAATTCAATACATTATAAATTTGATTTAAATTTAATTATTTGAATAGTGCTGTGAAATTTTAAAAGTCAGTGAGACTTCAAAAAATAAAAACTTTCAGGTACTAAAAATTTGAAGTAACATATGAAAATCAACAAAGTCCAAGAAGCCATTTATCAAGGAAAAGTGTTATTCCCTCGAGAATCGCGATTTCATTCATTAATTCGACTTGACTATTGGAAATGTTCTTCTTTGCCTGCTCCGGCAAGGGGGTAAAGCCATGAGTGCTAGTCGCGTGGCATGGCAGATGCTAAAAGGAGGCGGCAAGAAACAGGGGTGCTCGGTTTGACCATGTACACATTGTGTGCTCGTACACACACACATACACCAATATACAGCACCATCAGGTAATAATAAGAAGGACTCATCGAAAAACATCCAAAAGAGTGGCAGGGGCAGCGAGGTAGAGGGGGCTTCAAGCTAAGGCTTGATTGCAACTTATTCAAATTTCCATTGTCGTAGAGAATTGGGTAATGGCGGCCTTTTTTTTGGTTCTTCGACTTCAAAAATAAATTAAAAAAAGAGGAAAAGTTTTAGCGTTATTGATTGTGAATATGAATTATAAAATTAAGTAAAAATCAATGAACCAACTTGAAAGAAGAAGAGTTCAAGGTCATAAGGAAAATTTTATTCACTTCCTTCTCCAGTGAAAAATGGATGAGGAAATTGATGAATTCTATGAATTGAAAGGAGGGATGAAATAAATCGAAAGGGTGTAAAGTGAGGGAAAAGAGATGGGGCGAGGGGTGGTTGCACCTTAGGACCCTCGTGGAGCTCCTACGTCACATGCTCAGCTGCCCGTACGTCATTCCATTTCTTTGTCTCAGAGGACCCTTGCTCGTCGATTCAGGCCAGGATCTAAAGCCGCGAGCCTGACAGATGTTCTGTGACGTACATATTTTCTCCCTTCTTATTTAGATTGGCGGTTCTATTTATTTTGTTGCGATTATTTTCATGTTTTCATAGAAAATCCGGTGGGGTGTAGGAGAAGAAAAATGTGCGTGAAGTTGGGTGGCTTAGATTTGGGGTAGGTTGAGCAGAGAAAATTTTAAGAAAGTTGAAACACTTTTGTAGTCGTGTTGATATTTAATTGGAGTGGTTTGAAGAAAAATAGTTATTGATAGAATAAATAATTCAATGCGATAATGAATATTATTTATGAATAATCGAAAAATTTGAAATAGATTTTTGATGAACAAAATTACACTAATAAGATGTGAATTTGAATCTTGAAAAATTCTTTGAGAAAAATTTCTAGGAAATAACTTATGAATTCAAATTTAAAATTTCTGTGAAAAAAGAATGAATTATTAATAGGATGAATAATACAATGGGAAAATGAATGTTATTTATTAATAATCGAAAAAATTTGGAATAAATTTTTTATGAACAAAATTACACTAATAAGATGTGAATTTGAATCTTAGAAAATTCTTTGAGAAAAATTTCTGGAAAAAATAACTTACGAATGAAAATTAAAAATTTCTGGGAAATAAGAATGAATTATTGATAGGATAAATAATACAATGCGAAAAGAATATTATTTATGAATAATCGAAAAATTTGAAACAGATTTTTGATGAATAAAATTGCACTAATAAGATGTGAATTTGAATCTTGGAAAATTCTTTGAAAAAAATTTTTGGAAAATAACAGACAAATGAAAATTAAAAATTTGTGGGAAATAAGAATGAATTATTGATACGATAAATAATACAATGCGAAAACGAATGTTATTTATGGATAATCAAAAAAGTTTGAAACAGACTTTTTATGAAGAAAATCACACCAATAAGATGTGAATTCGAAACTTGGAAAATTCTTTGAGAAAAATTTTTGGGAAATAACTTATGAATGGAATTTCAAAATTTCTGGGAAATAAGAATGAATTATTGATAGGATGAATATAAAAATTCAAAAACAAATGATTTTTATGAATTATCGAAAAAATTAGACATAGGTTTTTGATGAACATAATTACATTAATCAGATATCACTTGAATCTTGGAAAAATTATTTGAGAAAAATTTCTGCGAAATAACTTGAATTTTTAGAGAATTTATAGGAAATTATCGAATTCAGCAGGATAAATGAAAATTCGAAAATTGAATTATTTACTTTTATTTTTGACATTTTTAGTTATTATATTTTCATGGTACTTTTTATTTTGCCGTTTTCATTTACATTTGTACCTTATTTAAAAATTTTTTCTCTATCTTAACATTGTGGAAAATGTTACAATTCATACGTTTTCTTTCTATTCTTTTTAATCATTACTGTATTTTCTGCATTAAGACTTTACCTTTTTTTTACAGGAACATCAAGAATTTGAAAATTAATGCTCTAATTACACATTAATTCTATGAGAAAATACGAAAATTTTTTGAAAATTTAATTGAATCTATAAAAATTAATTTAACGTTTTTTACTGAACATTCTTTTAAGTTCAAGAATATTTTAATTGCTTCGAATCACGTCACATTCTTGAAAAAAATAAATGGGTTCGCGAATTTTTTTTGTTCTTGTTTCTATGAATTTTTTTTTTAATTTCAAAAACTCTGATTATATTTTCATAGTAATATTTATTTTGCTGTATTTATTTATATTTGTGCCTTATTTAAAATTTTTACACTCCTTTTTCATACTGTTGAGAATTTTAGTATTTTTGAGTTTTCTTATACATCTTAAACTGCTCATTTTTATACTCACTGTATATTCTATATTTTCAGTTTATGTATTTTATGTTTCAATAGAAATATTCAAACATTCGAAAATTAATTAACTTTTGTCATCATATAAGGAAATACAAAAAAACTGTTATAAAATACTTTGATTGCAAGTGAATTTATAAAAAAATCAGGTTTTTCAACGTGCTCTCTGACTCCAAAAAATTATAAAATTCAGAAAATAAAATATCTACGAACATTTTTTTATTGCTCATAAACTTATCACGATTTTCCAACATGTGTTAAATGAACGAAATATATCTCGTATCTACTTTCGTAAACTGCAAAAAATATTCACCAAGTAGAATCATCAATTAATTTGACTAAATATGCAGAATCATTGAGGAAAGTATCAACATGATGATGCTGCAAAAGCAAGCAATAGGTGTCGCGAGGGGAGGGGGGGGGAGAGGGTGTGAAACAAAGGGTGAAGGAAACAATGTAGCTTTTGAGATCAAAGCTTTGCTGTTGAATGAATATTTCAAAGTTTCGCTCAATTTGAAGAAATATT
The DNA here is from genome assembly GCA_030522825.1 of Platygaster orseoliae. Classification (NCBI taxonomy): domain Eukaryota; kingdom Metazoa; phylum Arthropoda; class Insecta; order Hymenoptera; family Platygastridae; genus Platygaster; species Platygaster orseoliae. Next base: position 8,807 of record JAPYZL010033339.1, on the reverse strand, counting down.
CGTAGAGAAAACATCGTTTTCCTAGAATCTTGAATGATAATACACAAAATATCAAGTTACAAACTATTCAATATTTTCTAACATTTACATTTGATTTTAATTAAATATTCTACAAATAAGTTGATTTTTTAAGATTTCTTCGAATAAAGAGAATTCATCACAATATTTATTATTTATTTCAGATATTGATGATTATTCATAAAATTCTTGATTATACTTGAATATTCTCAAAAAACTTATACTCAATTTAAGGCAACAAATGCGATTAATTTCATATGTATAAATATACTTATTATTTCATATTTATGCTATTATATTCAACATCTGCTTAAGTTGAAACAATTTGTTTGCTTGAAGCAATGTTTTAACGTCAAATAAAGCTGAAATCGACACATTTGTGGGGGGAGGGATTGCAGATGTTCCCCCTTGAAGCATGACTCCGGACAGAGTGCAACAGAGTGGTTGTACCTGGCGATGTCTCGCCATTTGGGGTCTTCAACTCACCCCACGCGCAGACAGAAGGCAAGGTAAAATAGAATGAAATAAAAACTCTCCTCGATTTGGAGGCAGCTGCTCAGGTTAAAGCGAGCTTAGCTTGAGTTGGTCGTGCTACTCATTAAACTCTATACATAAATTATGCAATTTTTTTCTGTCTTCCCTGATGTTTTTTTCAAAAATCGTGCAAATAAAAATATTTATTATTTTTATGCATGATTTATTTATTGTATGTATTTTAAAAACCAATCATTTACGATTTTATCCTTTTTTGTATTTTGACCTTGCTTTAAACCACAAATCCATTTCAAAAAATTTCTAAATCCACGAAAATCAACCCTACAAAACCATTCTAATAAAAAATCCTATTGTACTCCCTCTTCTAGAAACCCAAGTGCATAATTTTTTCCCGATCAAAAGATTCGCCAAAGATTCCCGAAAGCGTGAAGTGAGGCCCGAGAAAAACGATCGAGCCTCACTTGTTGACCCCGAAACCGTTAAAAGGTAGAACGTGGGCGTAACAACTTGTTTGTCAGGCCCATCAATAGGGCCCAGATGAAAAATTTCAAGGTGCGTGTCTTGCATTTAAAAGTCCTCTTAAAGATACTCATAACGAAATGTGCCACAACAGATGTTGCACTTTTTTCCGTCTAATTCACCGGATCTATTTCTCCCCCGCATTAAATATAATAATGAACATTTTCTATAGCAACATCTGTTTCTTCGAGATTTTTATTTCTCGGCCGTGTTCGTAAGACGTGGTAACGGGATTTTTGAAAAATGAAATTTCGGCCAGTTTTGTCGGTTACCTTATGGGGCGGAAGGGAATTGGAGAGGGGGGGGGGTTGTGAAAATATGGTGGAGGAAAGTGACTTGGAATTACTTTACTTATTTCGGAGACGTTGAATTTATTTGCGGCTTTTGGAAACGTCAAAAGTAAAAGACTGGTTATATATGTTCTTTTAAAAAATTGACAGTAATTTCAAACAGTTCAGTCAGTTTGTAGATTTTCAGAGATGGTTTGGAATTTCTGCTAATTGGTTTTATTATCATACTTTTTTCAGGAGTATACAATCAAGTTTCTAAGTGTTGAATTTTAAGAAAATTTTGATAGATTTTGTGTTAAGTGTTTATTATCAGTTTTTTGTTTCTAAATACATGATGATGTAATGGATTTGTCATAAAAATTATTAATAAGTTTAAAAAATACTCATTAAATTCAGTTTATTTCGCATATTTTATATAATGCTCGGAATTTTAAAATAATTGTAATATCAATAATGTTTGATGAATAATAATGAACGTTCAATAAATAGTTGAAACATTTTAAAATCGGCACAATCAATTTTCAAGAATTTGAAGTTTTTATAAATTTCATGGATTTTCAGTTTCAAACCGATTTCATTGTTGAAAATCGTCCAATAAATCCCTGAAACGTCTTAAAATCGGCACAATCATCGGCCTATTAAAGGTGATGAATTTTCTGCCGCAATAGGTCCATTCAATGTCATTTTTGATGTCATCAAGAATGACTTTAGGCTCGAAAAGGCCAGCAAATTTGCCCATTCGAGCTCTTTGAGGTACACGTGCTAACACACCGACGTTGAATGGTTTATAAAAGAGAAAAAAAAATGTTTTTCGGCTTCTGAAAAAAGAGCATTTATACTTTTTCGGGGATCATTTCGCAGGTCTTTTCAATGAAGTCGTTATTTTTTGGGAATTTTTCGAACGATTGTGGCGGGGCTTGGAGAGGTTAGGTTTAGGGGATAATGGGACTTGGACCAATTTGTCGGTTTTTGTGATTTCGCAGCATGAGCTTTTTGGTCAGTTTCGGATGACATGAATGGGCGTTTTATAGGGAAAACACGTAAGTCAGGCCGTTTTGGGATATCTTGTGGGCGTAAGTGACAATCATTGATTTTACTTTTTTTTTAAAGTTTTGGCAGATTTAAAAAAATTTCAGGAATATGAGAAAAACTGTTTGTTTTCATGCCATTAACTGTCTTATTGAGTTTTCCTAGGGAATTTTTAAAAAATTACATTGTTCATTGATTTTATTTTTTTTTTGTACTTATAATTTTGAAATTTATAAAACGATGTTGCATTTTTTTATAAAAAATTATTTATAGATATGAGAAAATTTCTATACTTTTTTTTCAACAATTTACGGAAATTGTGACATATATTAGATGTTTCTGTTCTAGAATTGAAAGTTCAATGGATTTACAGTAATTTTGGTAATTTTAATAGGATTACACAAGATATGAGGAATTACCATACATGATAATAATTTCTACATTTTTTCATAAGTATTACTATGCTCATAAGAGTTTTACTTTAAACAGCTAGAAATACTATAATATATGCCAATTACTACAATACAAATATTTCAAATAATACAATACTGTATATCATAGGCGTAGGCAGAACAAATTTTCGGGGGGTGTTTTTCGAAAAAATCTGTACGTATTATTTTCTCAGGATTTTATAATTTTTAATCCTTGAAAATGTGGTCACGAGAGTACAATTTTCCAATTTTTTCGGAGTCCAGAGTTGCATATTTTTCATGTTCGTAATAAATATAATGGAATTAAATTTTTGTGATTTTCAAGTTAAACAGTTATAGACTTTTTTTTCATACTTTAGTGTTTTTTTACAACGCAAACCATTTTTTTATGGATTTCTATACATCACCTTCTTGAAGATTTTTGAAAAAATCATAGTACACAGATTTCAAATATATTATGTCACAGTATTGAAAATTTAAAGTTGGCTGTATTTTTTATTATTCATTATTTTTATTGCTTTAAAAATGTTTGGTTATACATTGTATATAGTCAAACATTCAATTTAGAAAAAATTCTTCTGAAGTTGGAATAACTGTTATTTAGAGTTAGTAAAATTAAAAATTCTGGACTTGATTTGAATTTCACTGATTTTTTCATTTAGTAGTGTTATTTTTATGCATTGTTTTTTATCATCATCATTTTGGTGAAATAATATTGTTAAGAAAATTTTCTTCATATAAAGATTTCTAGTATTTCTCGCATTTTTTAAGTATTTACGAAAATCAAAAGGATTTTTCAGTGTTTTTTAGATTTCTAGTATTTTCATAGATTTTTATATATATATCGATTCTTGAAATCCAATGCTGTAGAATGCAAATATCGATAGATTTTTGATAATTTTATAGATTTCGTGGATATTTCAATCTACTTTCATTTGAAGTATTTTATGTATAATTTGAATTTTTTCATTTTTTCAATATTTATAAGATATTGTATCGTTTTTTAGTTTTTCTGCTATTTATGCCGATTTTTAGAAAATGCAATTCTTTCATAAAATTCAATAACTTTAAGTATTTTTCAGAAATTTTAAGACTCGAACGATTTTCTGGTATTATCATAAATTACTGTCTGCATTTTTTTAAATTTCATTTCTAATTTTAAAATTTTTGAAAAATTCAGTCTTTTTTTAGAAATCACTATGAAAAAAAAATTGTTTTCCCACGTTTTCTTATAAGAAATGTTTGGCTATATATATATATTGTATTATAATTTAGTTACAAAAAAATATTCCTGTCAAATTTGAAAAATTGCTATTTTTAGTTAGAGAAACTAAAAATTCTGAATCGAATTTTAATTATACTCGTTTTATTTCAGTATTGTTATTATCATACCTTTTTTTTTATCATCATCACTTTTGTCTATTTTTCATGAAATAATAATGAATTCATCTCGAATTTCGGGAGGGGTTTGAACCCCCAAAACCCCCCCTGTCTACGCGCTTGCTGTATATAGTAAAATTAACTACATTTAATCTCGTTCCTTCATTATTATATTTCGATTCCCGGTCACTTTCCCGACTGCAAAATCCCGACAGACCTTTTACCCGACAGACCATTATCCCGACAACCTTTTTCCCGACACTGAATTCCCGATATACAATTTTCCGATAGTCACTTTTCCCGATAACTTTTTTCTCGACAACGTTTTTCACGCTGCGCGTTTGTGTTCAACCTGTTGATTTTTATATGAAGAACAGTTTTAGAGAGCTCAAACTATCCAAAAAGTTCGACAATACACTTAAGATTATGACAAGCGATTATGAACAAAAGTAAACAAAAATTATTTTGATACATTAAAAGTAAGTAAGTAATGTTTTGTAAGTTTTACAAAAGTTAGATTTTTCGTTTAAAAAAAATCAGATTTAATTTTATTTAACGAAAATATTTTTTATTTAAACGTTTTTATTTAACGAAAATTACAAAATCAAATAAGAAGTATTGTCAGAGGTTACGAAACATACAAGGCTGAAATAAAAATACTCGAATACCTTCAAAATTTGACTTTCACGATCATTATTTAAAAATAAAAATGTACATCGGAGAAAAACTAATGTAAAAAAAAGATTTTTGTCGGGATCATAGTCTGTCGGGAAAAAGGTTGTCGGGATAATGGTCTGTCGGGAAAAAGGTCTGTCGGTATTTTGAAGTCGGGAAAATGGACGGTAATCCTATATTTTTCATTCTCTTGCGAAATTTCTGAAACTTCCCTGCAGGTCTTTTTTTATCGTTTTGAAAATAGAAAACCTTGGATCGATCACATTGGCCTCGCATGTTTTCTTTGGAATTCGCCTCCCTTGCAGAAGTCGCGGAATCAGGAGAAAATCGAAAAAAACTGCAACCGCAAATGATGCATTACAAAGCGTTTCTGACCCGCATCTACTCGGACTCCTTTTGTTTCTCCCCTTGTACTCCTCTTTTCCTCCCGAAGGGTTGCATGCTGCGCCAGCGCTGCCGCTGCTGCAGGCGTGCACTTTTGTCTACCCCGCGCGTGCACGACGAAGACAGATTTGAGGCGGATTTGCGGGAGGCTCGGTGACAGTGAGACTTTTATTAGGAAAGGAATCAGCGGGCATGATTATTGTACCTCTGAGCGTCTCCGGCTCCATTTCAAACCCCGCGAAAACCCGGAAGCGTTGCTGCAACCAGCCACCCTCCGAGAGTTCGTTTTATCGAGAGAATGAATAATGCATCCAAGCAGCGTCTATACCATATAGCAACAAAAAATATACCTCAAATTTTACTATATCAAAAAGTCATTTCTTCAAAATACTTTTCCATTAATTTTGAATATCCCCATCCTCGACCACGAAAAGTTGCAAACAAAACAAAACGAAAACTTGGCGGTTGTATCCTCTATCGCGTGGTTTGAGTGGAGTGGTGGGGGGGGGGGGTCCTCGATAGAATGTCGAGAAAGAGAATCCAGAGTGAAAAGGGAAAGACAAGGAATAGCTAATACATCACAAACTTAAGAACAAAGAGGAGGATGTCATGGCCGACCCGGCAGATCCGCCCTCTCACCCCCACAACCCCACTCGGCCCACCCCTTCACCCCCTGAAACTTTAGCTATTTGTTAAGTCTTGCCGACCGAAACTGTCTCAGGATCCAGCATCGGGCGAAGTTACAACGACCCATGGCGGGACAACGCGTTGCTCGCATTCTGTCATTTCATGCAATGTGTCTACATTCGATACTTTACAGGAAATTAATTCGAAAATTGAAGAATTAGAGTTAATTGAGGGTTTCATCCAAATTTTAGTAAAGATTCAAAAGGTTTCCAAATCATCAGGTGTCATGGATGAAAGTGATACGAATTAAGAAAAAAACATTAAATTTTTCTAAAAGAATGTAATGGATTGATAGCAAATTTTTGGATGAATTTTATTTGAAAATTTAAGAATTAAAGTCAATTGAATTATTGGTGGTGTAAGTAGATTTTCTATGAAATTTTGAAAGTAGTTTGGAGGATTTCAGAATTTATAACAATTTTTTGTAGAATTTTAAAAGGTTCCCAAGTTTTCAAGTGTCAAAGATGAGAATTATAGGAATTGATAAAAAACATAAAATTTCTTTGAATGAATGCAATGTAGGTATGCATTAGCAAATTTTCAGATTCATTTATTTGGAACTCGAAGAATTAGAATTAATTGAAAAACACATAAATATTTGTATTTTTTTTTTCATTTTAAGAGAAATTGATAGACTTGAGAGCAATTTTAAAAGTGTTACAACAACATTATTAAAAAATTTTAAAAGGTTCCAAAGTGATTAAATGTCATGAAGAGAATGGTACAAATCAATAAAAAATACGAATTTCATTTGAATGAATTCAATGAATGAATTACCTAACTTTTAGATTCATTTTATTTGAAATTCAAAGATTTATAATTGATTGGAGAATTTCTAGGTGTAGGTAGATTTTTTATGTATCTGTGAGAACAGTTTGGAGGATTTCAGAGATTATAAAATATTTTTGTAGAATTTCAAAAAGTTCCAAGGTTTTCAAGTATCATGGAAGAGAGTGATACGAATTGATAAGAAACATGAATTTAATTTTTATAGAATGCAATGGATCTATTTGTAAATTTTTGGATTAATTGATTCAAAATTCGAAGAATTAAAGTTAGTTTAAGAATTACTAGGTGTTGGTAGATTTTTTCTAAAATTTTGAGAGAAATTAATAAAGTTGAGTGCAGTTCGAAGAATTTTAGAGATAATCAAAAATTTTTCTAAAATTTCAAAAGTTTCCCAAGTTATCAGATTTCGATGATAAATTAATGAAAAAATTCAATTTGGTTAAATAAATGCAATTACAAAGTTTTTGGATTTATTTATTCGAAGTTCGAAGAATTAAAGTTGATTGAAGACTTTGACCTAGCAAGAAATTTATTGTTTATTTCATTCTGGACTTAGTAAAATAAAATATTATGAATATTGTCGAAATTTCAGAATTATCATGAAACATTTGTTATGCTCTCTATATTTCAGCAAATCATTCAGTTCGTGTGTTATTTATAAAATCTTATGCTTGTGTGATTCATTATCTTAATTGTTCCTATATTTTTACAATAATCAATTTCAGTAAAATTTGGGGATTGGTTTAAACCTTCAAGTATGTATCTTGTTTGAATGGTTAAAAATGAAGGAAAAGGAATTATCTGTTTGTGGTCTCGGATTAGAAACGATAAAAATGATAAAAATTTGGAATCTTCATTGCACGTGGGCGTAAAACCGCGGGTCATAAAAAACACGTGGCCCTAAAAGACGCCCCTTTATTTTGCGAGAAGAAATAGATAAGGAAACAAGTGATTCGATAGTGTTCCACCCAACTTTTTTCAATGTACTCAAAATTTTTTCAAAATCTAGACAGCATATGGATCATCATAACGATTTATCTGTACTAAAAACGTAATATAATCTGATAAATTTCTGATATGCCCAATTTTTCTTATTTATAATTTAAGAATTCATCACATAACATCCTTTTTAAGCATGCGCATTTTTCACTTATTCGCTGAATCACGCTCCAAAAGCATAAAAAAAGTATAAAAATCTTATCAATGTTGCGGAAGAAATTAATGACTTACTTTTAAGACAGCACTGTAAATTTCCGCGATGCGCCAACCTAAGATTTTGATGCGCAATTAAAAAAAATACCTGCGTCTCATGAATGACGTCCAATTAAAAACGTAAAACGAATAGCTCTTGAGAATTCAATACGAAGGTAGGAAACAGAATTATTTTCTTAAAATGTTTCGTGACATCTCAGCAGAGGATTTTCTCATTTACCAGAAGTAATTCAAACGAAAATTCGTGATGCAGTCGAGTTACTGAAGCTTTGAGGAAATTTTTCAATTTTTTTGAGGAGCGTAAAAATCTTTTGAATTTTAAAAGATTTGTATGAAAAGTTTACGGGGGAAGAAAATATTGAATAAGTAAAATGATGGGAAATATCAAGGCAAAGAGAGAAATTTTCTGAAATTTTCGACGTTTATTGGAATTTTTAGAAATTTAAACGACAAAACATTGAAAAAATTTTTGCATTGTACAAAGTAGATGAGTATTTTATTTTAATCTGCAATTTTTTTGAATTTTCAAAATTATAAATGTCGTACGTACTATCAAAAAATTTTTAAATTTTCGAAAAAATGCACACTTCAATAAAATATAGTGATGAAGAAAATTTACAAAATCTATCAAGATTTTCTGAAATCCTACAGATTTTTTTATATTTTTTAAAAAATCGATAAAAAATAACAAAATAAGAAAACTTAATTAATAAATAAATATTTTATTCTTTTTTCCCATGCATCCGTAAAAAAGGCCGCTTTATTTCTATGGAATGCGGGAACAAAAGCCCTTTTTTGCGGTACTTGGAAATCAGCGGGAAATATCAACAAAAACCTTAGGAAACATTCATTAATCACGGATCAGGCAACTTTCTTCCCTGTGATCCGGGATTTATGA